>JABUQX010059748.1:17500-37331 GCA_015478945.1 Trachelipus rathkii | reverse complement strand
ATATATATACTTAATATATATATATATATATATATATATACCTATATATATAACTTACACACCTTATATATTATATACTAATATATATATATATATATATATAGGGGCACCCCTTCTCCGTAGGGGTGCTAAAAAGCGGGTATATATATATATATATAGTGAGATTAAATCGAACACATGTAGGTAACTGACCCAGTACCTGTTATAGGGAACTGTCCTAACATGAGGTCATGTAGGTATCTACCCTAACTTGAGTTCCTGTATGTTACTAGCTAACCTCCCACACCACCTATACCTACACACATACACACACACACACACACACACACACACACACACACACACACACACACACACACACTCGATATTTTGATGCCTCAACTTTGATACCTCAACTTTGATGCCTCAACTTTGATGCCTCAACTTTGATGCCTCAACTTTGATACCTCAACTTTGATACCTCAACTTTGATACCTCAACTTTGATACCTCAACTTTGATACCTCAACTTTGATACCTCAACTTTGATACCTCAGCTTTGATGCCTCAACTTTGATACCTCAACTTTGATACCTCAGCTTTGATGTCTCAACTTTGATACCTCCGCTTTGATGTCTCCCAACTTTGATTGTCTCAACTTTGTTGACATCTTTTTAATGTCTTCAGCTTTGATGACTCCATCTTTGTTACAGGGAAAAGAAGAAGGAAGAGGAAGAGTAAAGAAGAAGAAGAAGAAGAAGAAGAAGAAGAAGAAGAAGAAGAAGAAGAAGAAGAAGAAGAAGAAGAAGAAGAAGAAGAAGAAGAAGAAGAATAATAGAAGCAAAATAAATGAGAAGAAGAAGAAGAAAGAAGAAGGAGTAGAGAGAAAAGAAAGATTATTATATATATCAGGTTCGTATACACACACAGTCTTACAATTTTATTTTTATTTCAATCAGGTCTTTATTTATAGAAAAGCTGTTTCATTTCCAAAGTTAAAGCTAAGTTAGAGATAAGTTCAAGTTAAGGAAGTTAAATTTTCATATTGAAGGATGAGATTTACATTTTCATGTATTAAATACAAATGTTTTGAAAAACATTTTTGTTTTTCGAAAAAACCTTATTTATTTTGAAAAAAATTTTAAAAGCATTGTTTCCAAAAATTTTCTTTTTGAAATTTCACGAAAACATGATTTTAGGGACCATAAAGCAATAAGGCAGTAGACACTATGGCAGGCAACTTCACCAGGGGATCCACCCTCACCCCATAACATTTTTACTGTTTACTCTGCTTTTCACACTTCTTTATTATTAATAAAAATATATATAACCCTCATTTTCTTTACAAACTTAAACATTTTCATCATATACACCATGTTTTTTCTCTCTACATAAACACAGCATAATAATAATAATTTTTTGCATAAACATAAAATAAAAATAAGTTCTTATGTAAGAACTTAGCATAGTAAGAGGATGAGTAAAACAAGATTTTTTTAAAAGAAAATTTAAGTGAATCGTGCATTATTTAAAAATCTAATGAATGTAGTAATATAAGAAGATAGATATTTAGATTTATCCATACAAATATAGTTTTCGATATATAATAATATATATTAACTTTATTACTAATAATAATAATAATAACTTTGTAATAATAATATATAACAAATAATAACTTATATATATAATATATATGTAATATATTAACCGAAGTTTACAATGTTGTTTTTTCATCTCAGGCATAGCGTTAATTACAGAGACACATGCGCATACACACAGGATTTTTATTATATATATATATATATATATATATATATATATATATATATATATATATATGTAATAATAATAATATTCAATAACTCAATAATCTTTTATATATATATATAACTATATATATATATAACTAATATAATATATGTAATATATATATAATAATATATATATATTAACGGATACTACAATGTTGTTTACATATGGATATCTTTAAAGATATTACCAGAATACAAGTTTTTTAAATATATATATGTATATAATAATAATATATATATAATAATATATAATATAATAATATATATATACTATATATATAATAATAATAATAATATATATATATATATATATATATATATAATATATAATAATATATATATGCTATGTCCCAAAAGCTATTGCCTGAACACATGGGATGAAGTTGAAACTGTGCATTCTCTATATAAGTCTCCAACCACTCCTATTCCTTTTGAAATAACATAGGAATAAATATCTCGCGATACTAAACCATTCTTCAGCATATTCAGGCTCTATAGATTGCATTTTCTCATGCCAAAGAGAGTAAAAGTATCAACATTAGTTGTCGTTAGCAAGCGATATACATTCTGTATAAGGTTTTCCCCATGCCGGTGTAAATTTTTGAAATAAACCATAGGCCCCGAATAATATTGAATTCGTCAAGTATGTCGACATTGTCAAGATGCATTAATATTTCTTCTTTTATTTTAACAAGGTTGTAATATTCTCACGCGAATGTAAACAGAACCCTATTCTTGTACGTATGAATGTGTTAGCTGAGAAAGGTTTCCAGTAATTACGTACATCTTTACTTTTAACACTATCGCAATATGAGAAAACAGCATCTATTCTATTAATACCCCTCTCGCCTTCGTTTCTATTGGATATTTCACTATGACTCGATGTATCAGATATCACATACTCGGCCTTTACCATTCTTCCACAGTGTCAATAATACGGATTCTTCAACGAAATGAACAAACAAGGTGTATCATATTGCACCTATCGTAGGGAATACGAAGACTGCTGTAACGATCACCATTAGGTTTAAGAATAATAAAAAAGATACAGCTTCGGGAATAACAAAGGTCCTCTTAAATATGTCGTTAACAAGTTTGGGAGTGTGAAGAGAAGCCATGGTGTTAGCTCAGTTGGAAATATCGTACTGAAGAAACTTTGTATATAAAACAGTCTCAAATCTATAGATAATATATTTTCAACCAATCATAAAGTAAACAAGATTACAACATAACCGCCTTCTCAACTCAGAAAGTCCATATAATCACTCCTTACATCGACAGCGATAAACATGTTTACAGAAGGATTAGGCCTATACAAACTAAACTGATAATATATATGTATACAAAGGAGGTCTATATTCATAAATTACCAATGAAGAAAAATGATCTTTGACAAAACAAAAACAAAACACGATATTAAAAACGAAAATTCAAAAGACAGAGTAATAATAATAATAATAATAATAATAATAATAATAATATGGCATAATAATAATAATAATAATAATAATAATGAAATAATAACAACCCGTGAATATATATATATATATATATGTATGTCTAACTTATGTATTTATGCATCTGTAAATAACCTAAGAAGATAGGTTTTCCAAGCTGCTGCTACTCTTTCTTTATCTATATCATGTTTGAATGTTCTTATCTGTGAATGCCGGGCTTACGAGGACATCATTAAGTTTGTCGGTCCAGGTCCTTACAAATACCAGTTATCTTCGTTATTATTAGATATAATATACTTTCAATTCCTCAACTCCATCCCAGAGTACATACCGATGCAAGTTCTCTCCTGACACTACTACCATATATTTTTTGGGTGGGATCATTCACGTAAAGGTTTCTTCAGAAAGGCTGACGAATAAAGGTATGAACATCTATCGAAGCTAAGAACTGATTAATTATATTTCGAATCTTTAGGTAACAGTTTTTAAATGTATAATATGCATCGTATAGTATAACATATAATGAGCTACAGTAACAACAATCGGTTAACATTTCTGTTTATGTTTCTCTTTTAACATTTTCTCTCGAACTTTCACCCATATATTTTATCTGTGTTGTGCCTCTAATATAGTAAAAACCATATATTGTGGGGTTAAATAATCCTGTATCTTCGTCTCTGCCATATGCTAATATCCATAATATTCGTATCTAGATATTTAGAAATTAAAGAGTAAGTTTCTTATCATCATCACTTCCACCCCCACTGATAACTATTTCCCAACGATTTAATACACAGTGTGACTTAAAATGTTCATTCACCCATTCTTCAGCATGATGGCATACACAAAGTAATTCGTCGGAACTCATAAAAACACGTCTGTTATATTCATATTGGTCACTACATCTGAAGTAGGTAAAACCGTCGTGTATATAAGAAGGATACATCACTTTTCGGAATATTGATTTCCCAATGCACAATGTCGCGTATAGAGGTGTATTTATCAAGACGAACCATTCTAACGGTAGCATAGAGAAATAAGAACACTTTTAAGACAGAGCACAACCTTCTACCACGTTCAAATCTAAAACGAATATGACGATGAAATAATTTTCGAGAGAAAGAATAATGTAATATTACTGGAACAAACACAAGTCTAAGAGATAAGGAATATTTCAACCAATCACGGAAAGGTATAGGATAGTTCAGCCAATCACAGAGTAGGGGCAAATATAGATAACGGATATGTTCAACATGAAAACAGCATCCAAAGTCTTACACTGTATATATATATATATATATATATATATGTAATATCAATAATATAATATATATAATAACTATATAATAATAATATGTAATAATAATAATATATATGTAATAATTCAACATGAAAACGACAATCAGGATCTTTTACTGTATATATATATATATAGCAGCAATAATATAGTAATAATATTAATAACAATATATATATATATATGTATGCTATAATAATATGTATATATAACGCCAATAGCATAACGCCAACCAGCCAGTAATAGCCATGCTCCTTCTTTAATAACAGCCGCTAATGAATGGCTATGTGCAGGATAGGTCACATGTAAAATAAAGAAATCCAAAAATAGCATACATAATAAAATATCTAAAGGAATACCTCGTCCACCGAGAGACACCCCAGGGTTTCACCCCTTGCTAGATGAATGAATCCTCAGGGGATATCACCCCGAAGGGTCGTGTAAGCAGGCATTACCCTCCGAGAAGGAGGGTAAGCCCGCAGCACGCTATCCTGGAGGTTCGGCTCGCTCTAACTGAAATCTGAAGATATTCTAAAATGCCCAAATATTTTTATTATCTTTCTTTCTTTTTAGTTTTCTTTTGGCGAACCTATCCTATATGTTTACTTGCTATATATGCTCATAACCAACTAACCTTGCTTAACATAATATAATATATGTAACTTAACATTAATATATATATATATATATATATATATAACTTAACTTAATCTCTCAACTATATATATATATATAACATATATATATATATATATATATAAGTGTGAGACTTTTTGGATCTGTTTTCCTAATTAATTATCCGTTATACTCTGTGATTGGCTGTTTATCACCATACCTTTCCGTGATTGGTTTGGAAATATCACTGCGACTTTTGTGTTCATTCCAGCTCAACTGTACATTATTGCTCGAGCGCTTTCATCGTCTGTGTACGTTTACGTTGCCTATTAGAAAAAGACCAACAGTGACACCTGTATTCCTGCCGATGTTCTTGGGCCGAAGCCCACCTGCTGCGGCTGCAGCGAATGCTGGCCCGCTGCTAAGCCACGAGTGTCTGGCGAGGCGTGTTTTGCCCGTGGCATGAGAGTGGTCAGTATTAAATCATGTGAAAGGAAATGAGATTATCGGGTGGTGGCGTGATAAACTGGCAATATCACAGATGCGAGGTAATGAATTGTGAAATGGCCCGCGGGCTGCGTGAGTACATCCCCGAATCGCCGCATGGGTCAGTTGCGCGTTGCGTAAAAACGTTGGCTGCGCACAGCTTCGTGCCGCACGGGCATATTATCGGCAAAAACTGTTGCCAGAAAAATATATTATTAGCGCTTTCGACGTCGTTCAGCGGCGCCCGTGATCGCTATGGCTGAATATCGAAAGAAGCAGCCCTATCGCTGCCTGGATGAAGGATTCATTATGTCTGTAACGAAGCTGGCCGACTGGAACCGTGTGATGTGCAAACCCTATTAATAAGCGTTAAATCTATAAATAATAATATATATATATGGCAACCATAACTTTATAGCAGCCAGCCCAACTTAATAATAATAACCAACTAACCTTATATATGTATATATATGTATAACACTAATATATATATATTCACGAAGTTATTATTATTATTGTTGTACTATTATTATTATTATTATTATTATTAATATTATTAACCATTATTATAGTAATAGTATTAATATTATTAATATTATTAAATGGTATTATTGTATTTGTTTGTTTCGGTTTTTAATATCATTGAACATTCCTATTTATCAAACCATTGTGGGCCTCGCTGGCTGTATGTATTGTCAGTTTGGTTGTATAGGCTATCAGCTCTAGTAAGCGTGTTTATCGCTGTCGGCTTAGAGAGAAGTGACCCCTTGTGAACGCGCCACGCTGGTATGTCATAATGCTGTTTACCTATGCCTCTGTTGGTTGTGCTGTATCTATAGACCCCGAAACATTTTCTCAAAGTTTTGGTACGTGGCTGAGCTAACATCATGGCTCGCGTTGGCGACTGTTGCAGGAACCTTTGTCCCAGCTTTATCTTTGTTTATTCGTAAACAATGATCGTGCATAACGTATTCACGATGGGTGCGCATGTTACCTACTTTGGTCATTCTGGCCAGTGATACCGATGAAATGTAAAGGCTACCAATATTTGTTCCCATCAGCGTAATATCCATTAAAGGCGGAGGGAGGCGATAAAGCAGATTTCTCGTATTTCTGCGATAATGATCATGTTGATGTACCCATGTACTGAAACGCGTTCAGCTAAATGGGGTTCTGTTTATTCGCGTGAAAATGCGGCAACGTTAAATAAGAAGAATGACCAGCCATGCGACGAATGATGCGGCTGGCCGACCGCCGGCCTATGTTTTTATAAAGTGCGCTGAGGTACCCGCGCAGAGTCATGTCGGCTGCTGCAACGATGGCTTTATAACTGACGTGGCTGCGATCGCCAAAACTGAGTAATGCCGAAAGTGGGTTGGTGCGTCTCGAGATGACCCATGTTTCAAGAAAAGAATAGGAAGGGTTGAAGACGTCCCACGATGTCTTTCTTGCTATAGCTGTAATAATAACCAATATGTAGCCAGCCAGCCAGCCAGCCCAAACAACAACTAACAACCTCTTACTCAATCTTTGATATATCATAATAATATAATAATATGTATAATTTCAAAATAATAATTTAGATTAGGGTACGATATTTTAATATCTATATATAAATGGCGTGTCCCGCTGTCTATAGGATAATATATATAACAATAACAACCTTATATCCATATGCCTTGTATGCTGTATAACGCTATCATATGTCGCGCCCTTATATTAAAAACTTGTGAAGTGTATGTGCCTTTATTCGTTCTGTAATATTTTAAATACCTTATGTAAACAACACATTACAGCCAAAATCTCGTTAATAATATATATGCCTTGTATCAACGCAGCCTTATAACTTATATATATATATATATATAATAACATATGTAATAATAACATATAATATAATATATATATATATATATTCTTTTATATTTAAATAATAATGCACTCAGTAAAAATTAACAAAATGCGTTTACCTCGTCACCTGCTTATATGCTAAACCCGATACATGTTTATCTAACATTAATGAACCAGCCAGTATCTTTGTTTGCCTGAGAAGGCCCAGCGGGTGAAAATCTTTGGAGTTTTGTAAAAAGAAAAAATGAGGGGTTATAATATTTTATTAATAGCAAGTATGTGAAAGCGGTATAAACGGTATTCCATTTTTACCTCATGGCAACCTATCGAAAGCCATTTGCATAATGTCTTGCCTGACCTTTATATTTAAAATCTTTTGTTTTCAATATAAGGTTTATTCTTACTCTTTAGCTGCGAAATCTTTTTAAATTTTTTTCGAAACAAAAGTGTTCACCGAAGAGCAGAAAATGTTTTTTTCTACTTGTGTTGCTGCATGAAAGATGGCAAATGCCCATCACTGGTAATGAAGAAACGGCAGCATCTGCTTTTGGCACTGGCTTTGGTAATGTTTGGCTTTTACGCCATTAAGACGATTGGTAAAAACAAAAGATGGCGAAAGGCTGTGTGTTTTGTACAATTTTCTGGCAAGGTATTGCTTCTTCTTTCTCGTTAACACAACTGCTCTTCAACTCTTCTGGCTAACTTTAACAACAACTTTCTTTAGCTATTCGCCTAACTGGTAACTGGCTATTTCTTCTTCTTCAACGCTGGCGCTGGCTGGCTGGCTGCGGCGCCGCCTCGCTGGCGCGCGTGACCCAGAGCGCGGTCATCAAAGCACTGGACCCGTCAAAATTAAATCAAGCGAGTTTGACAAGTCAGTTGTCAGAGTATCAAGACCGGGAGCAGTCTCATTTGGAACATCAAGATGATGTCCCAAAATTGGTGATATCAAGCTTTGGTATTATCAAGGCGAAGATATCTATCGACCAGTATCAGACCGGTGTAGCCAGAACATCAGAAAGTGGCTGCAAATCAAGTGACATCAATGAAGAACATCAAAGTTCGAAGAGCTGTCAAAGGCATGAGAACATCAAGCCATCATTGACCAGTGTGATATGATGTGTGGTGTGTATTCCTGTGTGTTGTTTGTTGTTTTGTTGTGGTACAGTGTTGTAGAAATTTGAATGCAGTGCTGGGGTTGAAGCGGTGGCTAATACACGAGGAACTCAGGTGGGTAGGCCATGACCAGCGTCTTTAGTTGATTTGCTGCGGCTGGTACCGGTTGCCTGTCGTGATTCGGTAATCTCTGTATATATATGCCGCTTTAACCGCCACCAGTGCCCTATGTATATATATATACCATGTATATATATATAACAACTGCTGTATATATATAATATATATATATATATATATATATATATATATAGCCAATATGCAATATTATATATGCTTAATAACTAATATATATATATAGCAACCAACCAACAATAACTCTTATAGCATATATGCTCTTAACTGCTGCTATATACTGCATATAATATATATACCAACCGGAAGACCCTTAGTTTGGCTGCGGATTCTAACACAGGTTCGATGTGATGAATTCGAGAAAAAAGGTAGCGAGATATAGAAAATCGAACTTGGCTAAAGAAACGAAAAAAAAAGATGATGTGACGCGGTGCGGGGGCGGTGCGGTGCGCCAGAGCCTCGGGTTTTGATCCAATCGCGTCGTTGACCCCGGAAAACGCTTCCACGCACCCGAAAACATATAATTTGACCCTTAAAACGTGTTAATACGCCGTAAAACGTCAAAAAATGTTGCAAAATGTTGCAAAATGTGCAGAAATCTATTGCAAAATGTTGTAAATTTTGTTTGCAACATTTGCAACATTGCAGTGTAGCATTGCAATATTGCACCATAGTTGGCTTGGCGACCCATTACCACTTAACTCTTGTTAGGAATGAATCGATCCCGTCGTAAACCACAGGGAATCGATTCAGCAGTGTCGATTATGTACTAATCGATGCTAATATCGAATATGTTCTGTCGCATACGATATATCGTACTAGAAGGGTTAGAAAAGGGGGTGGGGGGTAATAACTCGCGAAGGAATACAGCTCTAGCACATTCTAGCCAGCACACCAATCGAATCCCTGTACCTTATAACCTAGGGTAGGCACCATCGGGTGTATTCGATGACGTAGGACATGTCATGCTAGAAAAAGGCTAGAAAGATAGAGTGGCAAACGAGGCAGGGCATCCTAGCACTTTCTAATATACACCAATCGACTCACCGTACCCGATAACCTAGGGGTAGGCACTAATACCGGGTGTATTCGATGACGTAGGACATGTCATGCTAGAAAAGAGAGAAGCTGAAAAGGGGTGGGGGTACTAACTCGTAGAAGGAAGCATCTTAGCACTGTATACCAATCGACTCACCGTACCCGATAACCTAGGGGTAGCACTAATACCGGGTATATTCGATGACGTAGGACATGTCATGCTAGAAAAAGAAAGGCTAGAAAAAGGTGGGTAACATAGGAAGGAAGCATCTAACCTTCTAATGTACGCAATCGTTTCCCCCGTACCCAATAACCTGAGAATTGAACACACTAAGACCTACGATTAGCGTTCACCACAATATAGGTCACGGCACGTGCTAGAGAAGCCTTTAGAATATATAGCTATATTATATATATATATAGCCTTATCCTATATCATTATAGCCTATATCATATAGCCTAGAGCCTATAGCCTATAGGAACATGTGACCTTTTAGCCCGCGGCGGCATCCTTTGAAGTCTCTCTATTCTTCGCCTCCTTATCAGTTTTGTGGTTTGTGGTTAGATAAGACAGGTCCCAAAGTTGATTGATACTACTAATATAATATAATATAATATAATATAATATAATATAATATAATATAATATAATATAATATAATATAATATAATCCTTCTGAAACTTTTTTTAGCTCAGGAGGCTGCCTTCTTCCATTTGAGTGATTCTGACTCAGCGCAGAAACAACAATTAAATAAGTCGATGAGCTCGTTTAAAACGCTCATATAGATAGAACAGCGTAGTACTTATTGAATAATAGGAGAATGATTTGCCATATTTGTTTCAGTCACAGCATTGGTTTCAGTATTTGAGTGATCTAAGCTGTGCAGGGAATCAGCCGACACAACACAAATTTGGTTTTGTTTTTCTAACGACCGGAATTCGATCCCTCGATCAATATGTATTGGGAATGTGAATGGAGCCTTTTACCAAATGAGCCACTGGATGCGTGTGTAATTTATTCAGTAACTAAAGCTTGTTTGATTAATTTGATGAGGTCAAGTGAAGAATATTTTTATTATTAATTTATTAAAAACAAAATTAATTTAAAAAATAGATTATTAATTTATTTATTTATTTATACTTACTTATTTATTTATATATTTGTTTATTTATTTATTTATTTATTTACTTATTTATTTATTTATTTATTTACTTATTTATTTATTAATTAATTTATTAATTTATTAATAAATTATTTTATTTATTAATATATTATTTTATTAACTAATTAATTTATTTATTTATTTATTTTTAAGTTTATTAATTAATTTATTTTATTAATTTATTAACATTAATTTATTAAAAAGAACGTTCACTCAAGAATAATGCAAATAAAGAATTTTACTGTCAACAGAATACTGAAAATGATTATCATTATCAATATTATATATATAATATATATATATATAAATATATATATATACTAATAATAATAATATATATATGTATGTAATATATCTTCTCTTCTTAGCCTCTTTATAACTAACAATATGTATGTAGTAATATCTGTTTGTATATATATATATTAATATATAGTAATATATATATATATATAATAAAAATTCTTATGAAAGATCATAAACTCTACTATATATCTTATCTGCTCACTCTGCTCAACAATAATAACCAACCTTAGCCATGTATTTAATAATAACCTGTAGTATAACATAATAATAATATATATGGAAATAAATATTATTTATAATAACAATAACCAATAATAATATGTATATAATAACATATATGTATATATATATATATATAATAATAATAATATAATAATATTTTAAATTTGGCCTTATTAATAATTACCAATAATAATAATAACAATAATATAATATATAATATATATAATAATATATATGTAGTAATATATATATATGTAATAATATATAATAATATATATATATATATATCTTTCTTAATAATAATAATAATATGTATATGTATAATAATATATATATATAATGTAATGTTGATGATGTTATTAATAATAATAATATCAATAATAATATAATAATATATATAATAATATAATATATATCACATAATAATATATATATATATATCATATGTATATATATATAATATATGTAATATGCAGCCAATAATATAATAATAATATATAATATATATATACTGTAATAATAATAACATAATAATATGTATAATATATTATATATATATAATAATAATAATAATATACTACATATGAATATTATATATATATAATAATAATATATATATATATATATATATAATAATAATATGTAATATGTAACTAATAATATAATATAATATATATATATATATATAATAATAATATATACGTATATATATATATAATATGTATATGTATATATATATATAATATATAATAATATATGTAATATATAATATATAATATATATATATATACATAACTCAATATATATATATGCTTAATAATATGTATAATAATAATAATAATATATATATATATATATATATATAATAATAATAACAACCTAATATCTAATAATAATAATAATAATAATATATATGGAAATATATAATAATAATAATAATATAATATTAATATAATAATATAATATAATATTATGTATAATATATATAATATATATCTATATATATATATATATATATATGTGTATGTATATCTAATAATATATATATATAATAATAATAATATCAGCAATAATAATATATTATATATGCTATAATATGTAATAATATGTATTATATATATGTATAATTGTTATAATAATATGTAGGTAAATGAATAATAGTGTAATGCAGATACGAGTACATATTCGCACAAATGATAATATATATGTATATGTAATAATAATAATAATAATAACATAACATGTAATAACAATAATAATATGTATGTAATAATATAATAATAATAACATAATATTAATAATATATATATATATATAATATAATATATGTATAATAATATATATTGCGCATAATAATATGTGATCTGGCTGAGTGGTGTATATATATATATATATGTAATAATATATAATAAATATATCTTCTAATAATAATATATATATATATGAAATATATGTAATATAATGTACATGTATGTATATATAATAATATTATATAACAATAATAATATTATATATATGTATAATAATAATATATATATATATATAATAATAATAACCTTAATATATATAATAATAATATATATATAACCAATAAATTCAATAAATAATAATAATAATAATCTGTAATAATAATAATATATAACATATAATAACATATGTATGTAATATATATATATATATGTATATAATATATATATATATCTGCATATATATATATGTATAATAATTATGTAATATTAATAATAATAATATAATATATATATAACTTATGCTAATAATAATAATAATAATATAACTCTTTTGCATAAAATAATAGTACTTTAAATGTATGCTGCGCTGCTGCTGCTGGCATATATGCTCTATATATATATATACTATATATTAATTTTCCAAAATCTGAAATTCAGAATATATCTTTAGTACTTTATTAGATCAAATACCGTAAAAAAACCGTATAAAATGATCCTTTTTCCCAGTAATATATCTTAGAACCTTCAGAAGAAAACGCGGTTCCTTGGAGGCATCACAAGCGCCTGTTCAATAGGTTAATGAAGGCGTTTAAATTTAAACGCTCGTTTAGTAAATACTGGTAAGACTCCTTTCTATACGAGCGTTTAAATCGCCGTGTTTTTAACGCTGAGTAAACGTCAGTTGAATAGATTAAACGTATGTTTTGCAACCAACAGTCATATAATATGCCAAATACAGAACTCACCTATACAGATAGCTTCATGATATCTTTAATCTTCTTCCTTTTCTTCGGCTCGCAGAAGTAGACTTTACGTCTGTCAGGTCAGCCAGAATTGAGGCTGGTTGTGAAGCTTATCGAACGAAGATTGTTTTACGCCACCGGCTTGCTGGGCCTGTCGTGGCAACCCTTCTGTTTTTACCCGAGTTTGGGACCGGCAAATATCGCTTATCAGCACTACATTACACCAAAAATGAAGAAAATCTTCATATCTTTAATATCGGAGCCAATCGCTTAATTTTTCTTTTGAATCAGACACCAGCACAGTATCATTGATATGTCAATTATCCCAAGTTACCACAAATTGGCTGCTTTCCCAACTCTATACATATCCTTAACTCCATTGTTCATAAAGATATTAAACAACCACGGAGACATTACACAACCCTGTCTGAAACCTACTCCTTCTTAAAAGAGCTCCCCTTACTTCCTCTTATTTCTAACCCAAGGCCCTACTATTATTATAAAAAGATATAATTACATTTAATAACATTCCATTTGCACCATAATCTACCAATACTTCCCACAACTTCCTATTTGAACTATGTGTTAAACATTTATCAAGTTAAGAAAACATGCAAAATGATCATTCTTCTTTTCTGAATATTTCCCTGCCAGCATTTCGAAGGTAAATCTTTTAACACCACAATCTTCCCTTGTAGTCATCAGTATTGTTTCCTTAAAAGTTTTCCATTCCTCTTGTACTTCTTCTTTCTCTATTTTTTTCCCTATTCCCCTTTTTTCAGCTAAAATTCTCTTGTATTCTGTTGTATATTCTTCATTTTCATATATATATATATATATATATATATATATATATATATATATATATATATATACATATATATATATATATATATAATTAGATATATATACTACTCTGCTTATATATATATTTTCACTATATATATATGCTATATATATAATATATATATATATATATATATATAATATATATGTATATATATATATATAACATATGTATATATATACTAATAACCAATAATATATATATAACAGCATAACAATATCTTTGCTAATATAACAACCTTATATGTATATTAGTATATATATGTATATATATATATGTATCAACAATATAACTTAACAACAACGCACCCAATATTAACTAGCACCTTAGCATATGTAATATGTAACCTACAGCCAGCCAGCCCAATAATAATATATATAACATGGCGCAGTATGCTGTAAGTGAAATACGTAGCCACTGGCATTCATTTGAATTTAACTGAGCGTTTCAGATCTTCGCTGAAGATCCATGTTCAACTAAATGTAAAATTTCCAATTGCAGCACATTGCCAAGTAGATAAAGCGAATATTTGAAAACAAAAAAAGAAAATAAAAAAAAAAAAAAAAACGAAAAATAAGAAAAAGAAAGAAAAAATGAAAGAAAAAAAAGGGAACTAAAACAAATAAATAAAATTAATGGTGGTACTAAATAATATGAAATAATAAAATCCCAATAAATTAGAAAAATATAACATTTAATGTAGCCAGCATAGCAATAATAATATTATTATGTATATAATATACTTTACATATAATAATATATATATATATATATTAATATATATATATATATATTATATATATATATATATATATATATCTTTTTAATATTATGAATCAATATGTATATATATAATAATAATATATATATAACTAATAATAACATATATATATATATATAACTCAAATAAGTTGGCTAACAAAGTCCTTTGTATGTTTAATAATAATAATAATATTATATATGTAATAATATAATAATAATAATAATAACAATATAATATATATGTAATATATGTAATAATATATGTAATATAACAACTAATAATAATATGTATATGTAATAATAATATAATACATAACGCTATATATTATATATAGAAATATATATATATATATTAAATATATATATATATATATATATATATATATATATATATATATATATATATATATATATATATATATATATATATATATTTTATATATAATAACTTCTTAATAATATATATATATAATAAATATATATATATAAATAATAATATATATATATATACGGTATATATTATTAATTTTTCTTTTATATGACCCCGTACTTGATCTTGATCTTTGTAACGAGACGTTGATGCTTTGTCTCTTTTACATAAGTACTACAGCGGCAAGTGCTGGAAGAAACTTACAACTTGCATACTACCACCTTTACGATGCTCTCTTTGCACAAAGGGTGAAGAGTATGCACATGAATCTATTGTGGACATTTTCATTTCCAGGCTTATTCACTGGGGTGATTCCTTCTTTCCATTTATCTCTGATCTGTGGAATTCTCTTCCATTTTCTGTGTTCCACCGAATTTAATCTCCATCACTTTTAAGTTGAGGCTATGTTCACCTGTAAAATTTATGTTTGATGGGGATTGCATATGCTTTTATTTTTGATACATTATTTCACATCTCCTCCTCCAGTAGGGCTCAGCCAGTGAGCATTGGTGATAAGTGTGGAAAAATATAAATAACTTAAACTATTTATATACTTTAAATTTATGCAAAGAGTCTTAAAAATGAGGTTGATATAAGAAAATAAAAGAAGAAAAGGAGGAAAGCTTTATTCTTAAAAATTTGAATAATAATATTGAGAAAAAAAATCTATATTTTTAAATGTCAAATTCACAAGAACCCAATGCTTATTACTATACATTAATCACAAGCCTCATTTATAATATATAAATTCTGTACAATCAATGCAAAACTATTTCTCATTGCTTGTTATTTTTATATAAAAATGTGAGTTAGCATACATAATTTATTAACTTTTATTACTAACATGAATAATATTGTATTACTATTAATTCGTTATTTGGAGTATTGTGATTTGATTTATGATAATGTATAATTTATGATAATATATAAAAATTGTTGCTGGTATATAAAGCTGTTATCCTGATTTTCATTGAGATTTTCAAATAAAAGATATTGACCGGAATCCTCAGATATCAACTACTTGGTCAGCCCTGAAGATGAGGATGAACCCAGTCTTGTGTTAATATTCATACAGATAATTCTACCTCCCCTCAAATTCCCCAGCCTGAAAAGGAGGCAGAATAGATAAGTAAATTCGATGGTATATTCCAATGAATTTTAAAGAGAGTTTTCATACTCAGTCTTCTATCCAAGCAGAGAAGTCAGATGGATTCTGGTATCACATAAATGCCTTTCTGGTCACATTCAATTTTCATTAGCTTTATATTTTGATTTTCTGCAAGTAGCTTTTTTTTTTTGATATTTATTTTACAAATTCATCTTTCACAAATTAAACACAACATAAATTTTTGTATACGGACGCACAATAAATAATAATATAATAATAATATAATATAATAATAATTAAATAATAATAATAATAATAATAATAATAATAATATTAATAATAATAATAATAATAATAATAATAATAATAATAATAATAATAATAATAATAATAATAATAACTAAAAACAACTATTTATTACAAATAAAAATGAATGTTTTAAAAAATAATTTAACGATGTTTTTTTATTCATTTTCGATATTTCTCTAATGCAATTCGCTTAAAACATGTTTTTTTTTATACACAAGGTTACTCAGTAGTGACTGTTCTCCCTAATAATGACTTGCTTCGCCTCCTGCGAAGAGAAGTTTGTGCTGACTGCGTTACGAGGTGCGGTGCTGGCGCGGATCATCGGTTAAGGTTGGGATTCGCGTTCTGCGCGTTCCTCGGCTTTGCCTCTTAATTCACTCGCTGGAAGGACGAACCTGGTAATGTATGTGTTTCATGATCTCTCTTACTCCTATCAAAGATAATTGGAATAATTACTCTAGTGAAAACAATTTATTATTTTAATTTTTCTAAGATAAGAATGTTCAATATGTTAAGACCTTATGGTAAATAAATTAAGTAGTTTGAGGGG
This sequence comes from Trachelipus rathkii, assembly GCA_015478945.1. Lineage (NCBI taxonomy): Eukaryota > Metazoa > Arthropoda > Malacostraca > Isopoda > Trachelipodidae > Trachelipus > Trachelipus rathkii. The sequence continues at coordinate 19,638 of JABUQX010059748.1, read as the reverse complement.
AATTATTTTTATAATTTAATTAATACTTAAGTATATTTAATTATTTTGGATAATAAAGTAGTAGTGGAGGAAATTTTATTTTATGATTAATAATAAATATGTAATTATTAATTATTTTGGGATTAATAAAGTTAGTGGCAGAGGAATTTTATTTTTATAATTAATATTAATAATATAATTTTTATTTAATTATTTAATTAATAATTTAATGTTCATACCTGGAACGATTTAAAGTTAAGTGGAGAACATTATTATAATTAATATTAAACTATAACGCATACTTGTAATTATTTTATTATCGTACCCTCTGGGATCAATTAATGTTGAGGAATTTTTTTGGTATTTTGATAGTGAAATTTAATAATTATGTTATTTAATTTTATTTTTGGATTAGGAGTTTATAGATTATTTAAAAAAAAATTACATTTTGTTTTTAAATTAAGGAGCAGGAAAAACCTTTTGGTCACTAACGTTAATAAGTTTTTAAATTTATGCTAATCTATTTTAATTTTTTATGATTTTTGTTTATATAAATATTTTTGTTTAAAACTTTTTTTTTAATTATTTTTGGAAACTTGGACGAATATCACTACAACAAAAGTAGGTAGTGCACTTAGGTCTCTCTCTCTCTCTCTCTCTCTCTCTCTCTCTCTCTCTCTCTCTCTTCCCCCCTTCTCTCTCTCTCTCTCTCTCTCTCTTTTTTCTCATCCTCACTCTCTTTCTCTCTCATTCACTTTTTTCTTATATCTCTCTTTTCCTTACTCTCTTTTCTATCTCACTCACTCTCTTTCTCTCTATTTCTCGTCTTCTTATATCTCTCCTACTCAATCTCTCTCTCTACTCTCTCTCTCTCTCTCTCTCTCTCTCTCTCTCTCTCTCTCTCTCTCTCTCTCTCTCTCTCTCTCTCTCATTTACATATGAATATTATTCATTTTAAGATGAATATAATGTAAAATAAATTATATAATATTATTTTATAATTATATAATAATATTATAATGAGAAATAAATTACATATTATTATATTATAATTATATAATAACATTATAATAATAAATAAATTATATAATATTATTTTATAATTATATAATATTATAATAATAAATAAATTATATATTACTTTATAATTACATAATAATATTATAATAAGAAATAAATTATATATTATTTAATAATTACATAATAAAATTATAACAAGAAATAAATTATATATTATTTAATAATTACATAATAAAATTATAATGGGAAATAAATTATATATTATTTAATAATTATATAATAAAATTATAGTGAGAAATAAATTATATAATTTAATTTTAAACTGTACGTGTTCATTGAGTTGCCTCTTATAAATGTTAACTTTTTCGTAGGTCTTGTCGAGAGTGTCTTGAAGGATCATGATATTTTTGTGGTCTTCTTCGCATTGAAGGACGAGCTCCTTGACATTGCGTTCCTTCTTCTTCAGGATTTTCGCGGTTTCATTATGGCGTCTTCTTTCTTCGTCGAGCTCGAGTTCAAGATCATGGACCTGATATTAAGTAATATTATATTATATATATATATATGTGTTATAATATTATATGTATATAATAATATATATATATATATATACATATATATATATAATATATATATATAATATATATAATATATATATATATATATAAATATGATAATATTTATATATATATTATATTATATATATATTATATAATATATATATATATATATATATATATATATATTATATTAAGTAATATTATATATATATATATATATATATATATATATATATATATATATATAATTTCTAAGTATATAGTTCATTCGAGGTCAAGATCAATGCTAACATTAAATAATATTAAATATATAAATAATTATAATTTCTAAGTAAATATTTCTTTACATAATCCGGTAATTATATTTTAATTGTATTTTCAGGATACTTTGAAGTTTTATTTCAAAAATAGAATATTTGGAGTGGTATTGTTCTGCATTGTTTGATATTTATTTCACATTTAAATTCAACTAAAGTTTTATTTTTAAAACCAGACTGAGTTCCCAAACCTACGGGGGGGACGGAAGGAGGGGGTAAAGTTGAGAGAGGATCGTGAACCCTCTTGTGAAAGTGTCTCTAT
>JABUQX010059747.1:0-23044 GCA_015478945.1 Trachelipus rathkii | reverse complement strand
ATTGAATGCCAGGAAAATTAAAATCAACCATTATGACTATACCTTTGTCTTTATTGTGGCATGCTGTCTCGATTTCTTTCACCATTTCCGCGTTTAATTCTTGACTCTGGCAAGGAGGTCTATAATATCTCCCTATTATGTATGATTTATTGTACAAAAGGATATCTACCCACACAGATTAAACATCATGATTAGTTTTAATGTCTGTCATTAACACGATTGAATATTGCTTTTAACATAAAGCGCGCACACACCACGCCTTCTTTCTCTACGCCTGGTATTCAAAATAAAGTGAATATGCCCTCTATTTCATATTCCTAAAAGGAGTCTCCATAAAATCTTCATTAACCCATGCTCAGTATGCAAATAATGTCTAGATTCTCATTATTGGTATAACTAATCAGCTCATCTTTTATTTCTAAGGCTATGAGCTCTTGTGTAAAAACATTTGATACTCGAAATGGTGTTATTTTTATTCCTATCATCATTATTTAAACCTGTAACAACATAAGTTTTATTTTATTTCCCCACTATTACAGTTACCAATTGCTATTATTCGTATCCAGATTTGGCCCACCACCCCCAACTTTACCTAGTTTTTTGCTAATCAAGTCTCCAAACTGGTACGACTCAAGCTCAACACCTTTAAGACTCAAGTGAACTCCATGCTGCTGCAAAAGATTTTATCCAGAAATTCTCTCCACAAATCCACAAACCTAATATTTTCTGAAAAACATAAATTTCCTACCCTTTCATTACACCTAAAGCCTACTCCCCCATCTGACATGCACCTAACCTAGGTAAAATCCAGAAATCATGCACCTTCTCACTAGCTTTCATCTTCTGAATTAATCTCCTATAATCTGCTATTAAATTCTTTCTGACCTTCTATGCCTATATCATTTGTACCACATGCACAATCACTTCTGAATCAACATTTGTAGAAAATCAATCTTTCTATCTATCCTATCCACGATATCACTCACTCTGGCACTGGATAACACTACTCTCAATAGTTCTTTTTTATTCTTAGTTTTGAAAAGTCTATTAGGTATGATCATAGAGTCTCGCATTAGCAAATTTATCAGTCTTCCCTTCAGAAAACTAACATTAGATTGGCACTTCTCTGATCCTCCATCTGGAGCAGTCGACGCTGTATGCAGGCTCAAAAAGGCTGATGACTTTCGAGATCCTCATCTTTAAATCATTATTTTCTAGTTTCTAGCAACTGCTTATCAATCTGCAGACAATTATAACCTACTTTATCTTTATCCCTCTCATCTCTCCTGCCTAGGTTGAGTCAGCTATTCCTGTCTCCCCTATATCCCGCTCCCTCTTCGCCTCGACATCCCTACCTTTTTTCTTAACACTTCCGTCCTTTCTCAACTCAAATACTTCTTCTTTCAATCAATTTAACATTTTCACTCAGTCTTGCAATCTCTTCCCTTAACAACACATTCTCTTCAAATAACAAGCAGGGCATCTATTCACATATTCACCTCTTACAGTCCCCCAAGATATCACACAGAGCATAATACTTTAAAATTATTATTAGCTTACTAACCTGTACCTATTATTTTACAAACTACATTTTAAATATCACTAAAGCCTAAAAGAAATAAACGAATTTCGTGCGGAGATATTAAAAACTTAAACAATCTTATTCTAGCTTAGCCTAGGCCAGGGATTATATATAAAAGTTATAAGGTAGAAACTTAACTGTCAGTCTGTGACTGGAATAACCTGAATTTAATTTATAATTATCAACTAGATTAAGTAACAATTAATAAAGACTGTATTAAAATACAGAAAGTCTATTTAAGAATCCAAATAAACCCAGACACAGAAAACAGTAAAACTCTTACCTAATGTTAGCCTAGGGTTAGGCTATCAAATTTACAATTATCACAAAATTAATATACAATTGTTAATGACTGTAGTTATATACACAGCAGTAGTGAATTAGAAACACAACACTAATTTGTTTACAAAATTCACTTTCAAATACCCAAATTATATTAATAAAATTGGAGAGCAAAATTAACACACCCTTACTCACTGGCACTCACTATTATATATATATATATAATAATAATAATAATAATAATAAAAAACTGGCATTAGTAATAATTTATATAATAAATATAATTAGAAATTAACATTTATTTTAAGCTGTAGTTAAACTTTGCAGTTTCTCTCATATAATATAATATAGAAACTAGTTTTATTGAACTTGTATCTTACACTTACGTTGACATTAACAGGATTGATTTGTCTACATCAAAAAAAAAGTTTTTCTGACAAAAATATACAAATACCCAAACAAAAAATCCCCAAAATCCAAAAAACCAGCTGGGTTGGGTTTTGTGTAATGAAAGACTGCGCCGCGCGTTTTGCCACTGGTAACTACTTGGTCACGCTATTGTAAAGGAACCTAACATTGACAGACACTTTGACAAAAGACACGTCAACACAAACAGACCGTACATTAGTAGACTGTAGTACTCCTAACTCTCTATGTGCATATTTTAGGGATAGACCCTCTTTAAATTGGTCAATTTCTATACAATTTATTGAGAATATACCTGAGGGAGGTTACGGCTAGCATAACCTCACCTGTGTTGTCTATAGATTTTAGTGGATCTTCGCAATCTCAACTGAATTTTATGGTTTTAGCCCACTGAATCAGGGGAAAATTAGGTTATCAATAGCTAATGAGGGGGAGTCTGCTTTAGTACCTATCTCGGATAGTCCTACTCAATCTTTTCAAGTGTTAGGAGAAGTAATTGGTGATGCTACTCAGGTTCATTTGTATGATACAGATGTTTTTCTGGTTTCCTTGAATGCAGAGGAGTCTTCACGATTCCCTCCAAGACCTCATACACGTTGTATGGGTCCAGTCCCTGAGTTGCCAAATGTAAAGTCTACTCTGATAGAATATTCAAGTTTTTGTAGGATTATGGTACTTGTAGACAGACGTGTGACTGCGAAATAGAACATAGGGGACTTACCATTCTTAATTAATGACTTTAATAAATTTAGCTTTACTCTGATAAATTTAGAACAAAAATTTAGCCTTGCTGAAAAACTAGTTTATATAGGATCACAAAGATTACAAAAAAATTCTGGTAACCTGTTACATAAACTGAGAAAAAAATATATATTCCCGCAATGATATCAATTTTTTGAAAAATATTATTATATTTCTTTATTATTTATTTTATGTTAATTATGTGCTAACCCTAATCATTGTGCCAGTTTTCTATTTTACTTAGCATAAGAAGTCATACTGGTGAATAATGTTCTTTTTATTGTATTTCTGGATGATTCAGTGACGTTGATGAGATGACGATCAAGATGTCGTGATGACACACAGACGTGTTAAAAATCAATCCATATAGGCACAGGTTATGAACAATAAGATCTTAACAAATTAGAAAGTATTTAGTGCACGCACACATATATGAAGAATTTAATTATATATTCACAGAGTAATTTAATAACACATATTTACTTATTTACTGATTTAATGATTTCTTTATTTATTATTTAATTAATATATAGAGTATAGAACATAGGTCTTATTTTATTATTTTATATGTTTTGGCAATATCTCGCTTTACACTAATTGGCAGGTATATATATATATATATATATATATATAATAGATATATAATATAAATATATTATAATATATAAATAAAAGTCTGATATAATAAATTATTATATATATACACATACTTATTATATCCACACCCCTCTTCTAGCTCACTTTATATAGATAGTTAAAAAGCAAAAAATAATATTATTATTTTTAAAAAATGGCTTCTCCAGGTTCCAAAGGACTAAGCAGCAGAATTCCAAAAGTGAATTTAGAATGTGCAGATTAAAAATAATTGAATGGTGTTTGATTTTTGTAAAACTCTCTTGTTATTTCAAATGAGAAAGAATTTAGAAAAAATTTGAGGTTCACACTGAATAATTATGAGATACGTTGTTACATTGAAAAAATGATTAAAAATTTTTTTTACAAATTTAGCAAATCTTATTTAACATAATGATTTTTATTAAATTTCCATTTCATTTCAATTCATGCTTTATGTGAATGTATTGTCATTGCATAAAAATTATTAAAGGTTATACTTTTGTTAGCTATAGGTCATAGGAGAGTTGTGTAGCGACGACCACTCATGTTTTCTTATCAGACGTTTATTATTTTGATTTTGGATTTTGAAAAAAAGAGAGGAAAAGATGCCTTTAATGCTCATTATTGGAGATTCAAAAGTTTCTCTTTTCTTAAATGAAAAGACACTATTATACAGGAAGTATGGACTTGACGTTAAAGATGACTATAGCCCGGGACGACAACTCTCGGATTGCGTTTCCAGGGTGGAAAAATTTATGACTCATGTAGATTTTGTGATTGTGGGAGCTCTCACACCAATGGTGTGGAGAGCAAAACATTTGGTCCATGAAACCGGAAAGAGAGTGAAAGTTTTTAAAACACGTCACAGATTTTAGTGTTGATAAAGTACCAAATATGACTAAAAGCGTTGAGATTGTCACTAAACGGAATCCTAGAGCTAAGGTTTACTTGATGCTACCTCCTATCCACGATATGTACGCGTTTAATATGGGGAGGATAGTTAAAGCTTGGGGATCATCAAACGTTGACCCTTGTGAAAATGATTCAGATTTAAACATAGATGTAATGCAGGAACATTTGATCCATAGTTTTGATAAATTTGATTCTTTAGCTTTGGCACATTTTAAATGGTCACATAAAAATGTTCTTCTATATTTGAATCAGTGCATATTTTCTGAAAAAATTTTCTAAGTTCAAAAAATTTCTAAGTTCAGAAAGTTAAGTTAAGTTTTTTAAGAAAATTGTTTCAGTGGCAAGCTTCTAGCATAATTCCAGAAGCTTGCCACTAAAGAATTTTCTTAAAAAACTTTACTTAACTTAACGTTTCTGAACTTAGAAATGTTTTTGAACTTTGAAAAATTTTTCAGAAAATATACACTGATTCAAATCTAAATATTTACCATATATATATTATATATATTATATATATATATATATATATATATATATATATATATAATATAATATATATATATATATATATGTAAGGGGGTGTGAATATCCCCCTTTTTTCTTTTTTCTTTTTGTTGCTCTTAGAAGCCTTTTGGAGTGGAGTATAATATCGTAATGTTTTCATTATCAGCAACCACTCCAAACTTCAATCCTATTTTTTTAACTTATTCAAGAGAATGCAAATAATACAGTTTGTACTACTAGATATAATACACCTTATTCAAGCCTTAGTTTCTTAGTTTGTTATAGTCCTGATATTTAGATTATGATAAACTTAGTTTAATTTAATAATTTATGATGTTAATGTGATGATTGAAATATGGACTGTGCCAATCCCACGAAGTTGTGTTATATTGTGACACCATTACAATCCTATTGAGGCTCCCCCATGCTCCTGTTGTTACCGACGATTCCTGTATAATTATACAAGGAGGACTCCTCAGGTTAGTGATTAAACCTAATTAAAAATTTAAGTTCATATAAATGCATGGATTTTATGTTGATCAATGTGTATAATAGAGGATTTAATTCAAAGAATTTTAATTATTATTTTAAGTAAAATTTCCTGAAAATTTATACTCTAAACGAAACTACTTTACACAATATTTTTAATGTTAACACTGGTTTATAATTGGAACCCCTCTCAGTACGGCTTACCAGACCAGGGTATGTATTACCTAAAATGAAAGACAAAATTAATATTAAGTTTATGATTTATAATGAATAAAATAATTGAATGAAAAATTATCATAGTGAAGACTGGTGAGATCATGACTCACACTGTGTTTTATGTTTTTCCCCAGGGTTCTATTTTTTGGACAGAATTCATATTCTATTTCATGGTTTCATTGGACGAAACCTCCTGTATTGCTTATGGTGGAATTGGAAGGCTATTGAGGAATCTTCTCTTTTTATGAGTCCCAGATATCATTTATTGCATATCCCTTTTCCAAAGCCTCATCGTGATGAGGATTCTTAAGTGAAATTCCTCTTGAAGAATTGATTGAACCCTTACGTTGAACTTTCCAAAGATCACTAATTACTTCCACCACTTCAGTTTAGTGTATACAGTACAGGTAATATCGTGTTACTAATGTAAGTACGAGAAAAAGTATGATGCCTAAAAACAGTTACGGAATTAATAAAGCGTTTGAACATTTTATAAACCAAAGTATGAGTTATGTTACGTGAAAAGACTAAACTTAAGACCGATATAAAACGACGTGGTTGTACAGTTTATAAATTTATTTTTTTTCATTGAATAAATTAATATTTGCCCCATTTACCCCCTTGAGGTTTATACTCAGTAAATTTGTTTCATTTATTGAGCTTCTTCTTTTTAGCAAAAAATTTACTAACATACCACCGTAGTTTCATTAAACCACCGGTGATGATTATCGCATATTATACATTGATGAGTGGTAATATCGTAGTGAAGTATAAGTGACTATATATTAGATATATGTGTAAAATCAGATATAAAAGTTTATATCTAATATATAATTGAATTAAATACAACAGACCATAACTTAGGGTAGTTATTAACTACCCCTATTCTAGTTTACAACTTATAAGTTATAATGTATGTGCCAAAGAACGAATAGATATATATGTTTTTGACATGAGCCGTTCATCCAGCGAATTGTTCTAACCCAAGGGTGACCGTGATGAATGAGAGGCGTAGGATCCTGAAGGGTACATAACCCCCGTATAGCAATAAGCCATTATTACGGGTAAGATAGAAGGTGATAATCGGGAAGTAATACTCGTCTGGCATGCTATCTTCTCTTATTATAGGTGAGTCAGGTCAATATGAGTATAATACATACTAATATGCTTTATACCTGGTGAGTTATCTGTGAGTTATATAATACTATACTTTCTTTATATATATATATAATATATATATATATATAATATTAATACTCATTTATTTTAATAATAATTATAACTTATTTAAAAAAATTCTCGGTATATATAGTATATAAATATTTATATATATATTTAACTTATTAATATAATTTATATATAATCGTTAATGGTAGGGTAGCTTAATTATATTATCCATAGTCTAAGGTTTCATCCGTTTATTTCTCATATGAGCCATACTCTACTATATAAATATATTGGTATTGACATCTGGAATTACTCTACCTTACATAACCTTCTCAATTGAAATGGCGCTACCGATAAACTATAGGAGACTATGTTATTGATTCTTGACTCGTCGTCATGTTATACATTTTTTTGAATGTATAGTATATATTATTGTGACTGTAGTTATCACTCATACTGTAGTAGCGTCTCTTGATTTCTTGATATATAACTTCCGCTGGTATATATTATTATTCCTTGACTATATCTACATATAACATTAGATTCGAGGGACATAATTATTATCATATATAATGTACTCGCCTTATTTGTTATTTACTCATAAACTGTTTATATAACTATATTATTGTAGCTAGATTACGATACTCAATAACAGAGTGGACACTGAGCCTGATTACCAAATGAACAGATCGCAATTATGATATAATTTTAGTGAAATTATAATATAGTCAATAACATGGACTAACAATCGAGAATACGTCATTGTTTATGATTTATCTACTTACCGCTCGTTCGATCTCTCTATACCCTACATTTAAAACAGTTATTTCTCCCTGATAACATGGGTAAGGATAATAAGCTATATATTACAAAGATACTAGATATCAATGTCCAAAAGCCCAATAGGTAAAAAGATCTATTTTAATTCTTCACTAGAGGACTAATTCTTTTTAGGAGAATCCCTAATTAATCTAGTATCCTTGTTATACTATACTGCATAAATTCTATCTCTTCTTTAGCGACAATATGTCAAATGCGAGTAGCCCTAGGAAATGTGTCTCAATGTATATTACTCTAAAACTCTCATGACATAAAAAATGAATTACCCTAAACTTCTCTCTTATATGTTCTGATGTGTGTTTTTTTCTTTCTTATATGACTTACTAATAATCTCTTTTTGTGGTGAAATACCTAACCATCATAATTGGACAGTAGGAATTCATATCTATTCCGCTAGACATCAACGTTAGAATTAATCCTAGGTCGTACCAATCATTTATGCTACTTACCAATTCTAAAACTGTTTTTGCTGAGCTATCATTAAAATAGTTTGACTAGATGAAAATAAATCCCGAACTTTCGTTGACGCAGTCTAGATCGACATAGACTCCTTCTAGAGTACCTTATGATCCATCTATACTCGATAGTATATGGTTTGTGATGAAGAGCGCTCTGTGCTGTCTAGTAGACACATTTATGAGACCTATTGCAACAAGATGAGCCTAGTAGCTCTGAGAAGAATTGATTAGCTGACGATAGGACGTACCTGCGCGTGTGGTGTGTGTACGTGCTTATTTTGGACCATGGCACAGCACAAGTCGCTTATAAGCGCATGAATAAGCTACACAATGTAGAGAGTACGAAGCTGCTCGACTCCTTTGATTATTCCCTCCCACGAATCTCGTCAGCTTTCCCATAGCCTATAACGAGTTTATTTACCTCTCTGTTCGTGATATCTCGCGCAAGAGCAAACGCATCCTGTAGCGCATAGAGAGTGAGTGGCGTGTTTTCCAAAATAAAACTTATGTATTCTCCTGTAGCACAACTGACTGAAGGTAACAATTTGATACTCTCTTAACTATTATCTAGGATTATTCAAGAAGCGTTAATTGGTGTGTGCCCAGGTTCTCTGTCTGACCTCGCCTCCTTATAGTGATTTTTCATAAAACTCAACATTATATACGCGTGCTCATGAAATATCTACGAGGCTGTGAAAGTTGTGGTGTTGCAAGTGCAATTGATAGAGAAGGTGCTCCAATAATATAATGCTCGAGTGTGTCTCTGTGTGCCTTAAAATCTTGGTCTCTAACGGTTAAACTACATTATCTATCTATGATGTTTTATCGCCTCTCACGTGGACTCCCTAACGGAACAGATTTTCACCTCCTTTTTGAATATCTTATTACTTTCTCATGAGAACGTTACTTCTTCCCATCCAATTGCCATGAGAATCATCTATTTAGGTGATTCAACGCGTACTCACACTGAGGTGGTTTGGGCTCCTCTCTACTTGATGCAGGAGCGGGGAGAGGCCAAACATTCAGTATTCTGCAACGATCTGGAACAGTTAATTAAAGAAACTACAAATCTCCGAGGATCGTCGCCTACATCAATACATTCTGACACACTCGGCGTTTATGATTTGAATGTATATATCACCAGGATTGACATTACATCTTAAGCAATTATACCTCCCCGATGGAGTGATAAAATGACTCTCAGCTTACCCGAAATAATTTTCCCTTACCATATCTCTAACGCCCAGAGATAGTGCGAATAAGGCTCTAGATCGTGGTGAGCTAACTTAACATTTTAATAAATTATTTTCATGTACCAGGTGCAGCGTATTCCTAGGCCTCCTCTATAGATCGTTACTTTCTCGCAAGTCTATATAATCCGATGTTCTCATTGAGTAGTAGTAGCGCGTGGATAGCGAGTTCTGCTTCTGGTCCAAGTAATATGCTTTTTGGATTTGTATTGCTATGTCTGTTTTCTGACATCACTGAAAAGTGTTAGGGAGCTCTTTCCGTCCGGTCCCTTAATCGTGTGGTTTATGCAGCGGAGCTTCATTCTTATACAGCTAAATTCCTTTTGCGTGCATCACCAAATATATCCATGGATTCAGTGTGCAATGATAGCAAGTGAGATGCATAAATTTATAGTCATTGTGAATACGCGCTCTCAAATTTTCGATTGTAGAGAAGAGATGCCCATTGCGGCATAAGCATGCCCGAGAGATGTGGGATGCATCATACCCCGAGGTTTGATCTCCATGGCAAGCATTATATGAACTCAATTTTTATTTTCCGTTCAACTGTTGACTCCGATCTTCTTGCATGAAGTCGTGTATATTATATCGACAAGAAGAGCTTAAGCGGGTCGATGCTGATTATAACGTGTCAGAAATAGAACCGTGCACAGATTTCACAAACACCATCCGCCACAGACGGCATGCCACCCAACTGATATAGAGAATTTGAGAGCGGCGGCGCTGGTGTACAGAACTGTTGTTATTGCCGCTGATGTGTTTCGTTTTGCCGTACCAACTTTTCTATCTCTCTCCTCCTTTTAGCCGTAGAATATCAGTTTGGTTTAAATAGCATAATACTCTCTATCTGAGAAAAGAGACTTTACTCTCTATCTGGGCACTAATACCTTTATTTACTCTCATTGGTTCAAAACTGTAGTCTACGCCTAGTGACCCATTCCTGAGTCTATAGCACTTCATGTGCCCTGCTAGCTATCTACCATCATCCATTGAATCAGGATTTTTCGTGATGTCCTTCGTTCCTCGCCAGCGGATTTACAGTCTGCTGAGTAATCAGGAAAATGCATCTGGTCATTTGATACTGTGTGCACTCCGTATCGACTGTTATCCAAATAGTTGTCCAATGAGAAACTACTATGCGTGACGTGTTGTGCGACAGTGAGTAGCGGCGGAGATACTTAGCCCCGTGTTTTGAGGGAGTGGGCTTCCGAGCTGGCCCCTCGTGATACCTGCGTGAGAATAATTTTGTTTAACTACTACTATGCTCTTTTTAAGACGTAAATAGTCTTCGTGACATACTCACACTCTCGAGTGCTGGGAAAAGTTCAAACGAACATTCATGGGGTCCATACGATCCCTCACATGAATAAATATAACATATGAGTTTTGTTCAAAGCTCACGCTCGTCGATCAAATGATACAACATTGAGCTATTTCCTAAAACTAATTACTCGTACCTCCTAGACTCCTCACATTTGTATGTTCTAGTCGTATATACTACTCTCTCACTAATCCTACCTGAATTTAATAGTGCTTAGGAGCTGTTGCCCTGAAGGAAAAATGCGCTGATCTGTAACTTCTCTTCGTGTCACGATCTTATCTCTGAAATCTATTCTGGAGTCTCATTCATCACGACTACAGTGGCGAGTTACTCATACAAGTATTAGAGCATTACGCAATCGCCAATTCCGGATACGCAGTACGACCATTACATCTCCGCACATCATTCCACAATAATCCTGAGGTGACGATTTATCTAGCATTTTTCTCGTGTCCGTGTGCTGCCTCTTGAGCCCAGTTGCAGATGGATGGTTTGCTGTGGTTAAGTGATCTTGATATCTGTTATATGGAGATCGAATAAATTGCCTACCGTCTCAAAATATCTTTGGCATATGCTTACTCAATTTCCTTTCTATCTCTTTTTCCTGCCTCTTCTACATCTTCATTGAGTGATCTTCTAATGGGACTTTTCGCTCGGAGGTGTAAGGAGGTGTATCGGTCTCCGGGAATGTACGTTCATAGATATCTCAATAGCTCTGCAAATTCCTTGTCGGAGTTTTCTCCTACACTTCTGTCTCATATTGACATATACTCTTATTTCATATTTTACTCTGCTGGTGTCGCCTAATATTCTATAGCTCCGAGTTCGTGAATGCTTAGGTGCGAAGCTTTTAGTTAACATCACTTTATTGCGCTATATTATTGTTAGTGTTTCCTCTCATAAGATTCTGTTTTATATCTGCTCTAACCTCTTAGTATGCTCTCTCTTACTTTTTCCCCTAACTTTGATATATGACGCCCATATTGCTCTCCTATATCTCTAAGCTCTTTTTTTATCTACTATGTTTACATCTAAATTATGCTAGTATTAGAATAAGATTTACTCATCTACTCAATTCCTCAATGTCCGATATATATTTCACATATCTACAAAATTTCTTTTGCGCCAGACTCCTCAGCATTTTATTGCTTATGTATCTATAGATTGTACAACATCTTTGACCTAGATCCTATACAAGGTTCATATACTCCTTTACTTCTAATTATACTTGTCGTAGCTCTGGTATGATTAGGTGCTCAATTTTCCCACACCGCCCGCCATAAAACGTAGACTTGTATTTTTTTTTGTATTGAAGAGGGTCGCGCTTCGACATACACATCGTTGTAATTTTAACTTCTTTAAAACCTTAAGGCAATATATATTTCATGTGAAACACAAACCTATCGTCTTTGTAGAAACATCTTCAATTAAAAAGACACCTAGCTCAAAAACACCATCACATTATTAATCTTTCCATATTTATTTGCGACGGTTAATCATAAATGTGCTGCTCAACGGCTGGTCTCGACCATACATAAGCGTTATTATGGAGTACTGTTAATGAGTATAGATAAAACATAATAAAGTACATATCCTACATTGGATAGACCAATCTCCAAATAATCATATATTATCGTGGTCTCGTCTAGATGTCCTCATAAGGAAATGATCTAGAGTTAGTTGTTTGACTGTGATTCGGTATGCTGCTGACGAGAACTATCTTCTTATCTCATATTTCAGTCTCGCGTGTTTGAGTTCTCTCTCTCGGACACAAATTATAACAGACAACATTAGATATAAATGGAAAATTTAGAATTATGTTTTCTCACCAATCATGTCGCCGGGGACTCCAGGGCACTCACTCATCTCACCTTCTAATAATGATCTACAGAGAGTTGAGTGGTGCTTGTTTAGAGCTTTATATAGGGAGGGAGGGAGGAGAATGTTAACGTGGTCGCGCTCGATATACTCTCTCCTCTTATACTCTTTGATTCCTCCTTTTTTGTGCTTTCTGCTTATCGTAGTGACTTGGCGTCGGAGATCTTAATATTCTTCTGTTATTTCTAATTTCAGTTGTCGATATTACCAACTCTCGGCAAGCGTATGTCTCGTAAGTGATTTGTCCATCTCTTGCGATGTGACCACCTACACAAATTTGAGCTCGGAGTACTCTGCTCTCAGACTCTAATAAATACTATAAGGATCTATATTCAGTCCTTAGTCTTGCTTAGTTTGTTATAGCTCCATGATATTTATGATTAAATGATAAAACTTATGGTTTCATTGGTGCCATATGCAATATTCTTGTATCGTTCATATTATATGAGAATAATTGATTTTGCTAGTGGACCTGCATATCCCATGTCACACACTCGCACAATTAGACTTATCTTTTAGTCATCAGGTGCTACCTCCATTATCTCTAGAGCCACCTTACTTGGCTCTCTTGTAGTACTACGACCTCTGCCTACCTCGTTCTAGATATTTATTATCTACCTAAGACATTGTATCTCTCACATCAGGTGTCTATGCTGACATATTTATAACTAACTATAACAGATCATACTCTGACAGTCTCACTTGTAAGTAGAGCATGTTGGCTGGTATGATGTTGGCTTTGGGATGAGGTCTTTTTCTCTAGTTAATATGTCATTTATCTGCTTCTCGTCCTAAAAGGTAGCTTTCTCAAACCGCAATATTGTAGTGTAGTAAGTAAAAGTTGTTCTCGGATTATTACATCACTCTTGCTTACCCGAGCCACTGTATCTATACTAGTTCCAGCTATCAGTCCTAGTCATTTACCTTTTTTTTAAACAATAATTTTATGTTAAACCCTCTTTTCATCTCATATGTAAGTGATACTCTTTACCAGTGATCACTGAGGTATGTAATATACCTAAATGAAAGAATATAATTATATTAAATATTATATAAGTTATAATTTAATAATTAAAATAATATAATATTTATAATATAATATTAAGCTATTTAAATAATAAGAAAATGAATAATCTGGTTAGAATTATCAATATATACTCACACTGTGAGTGTTTTATAGTTTTATCCCCAGGGTTTACTATTTTTTAGGACATGGATATGGTATACATATATTTACTATATCATGTTTCATTATGGACGAATAACTCCTGTTTGCAATAGTTTGCATTGGAAGGCTTAGGAATCTTTCTCTCTTTATGAGTCCAGATTATCATCTATTGCATTTTCGCCTCATTTCTCAAATAATGCCTCATCTGTAGATGAGGATTCTTAAGTGTAATATTCCTCTTAAGATATAATTTAGTTGACTACTTAAACTCGATTGATATACTTCCACATAAATAAGTTCAATACTAATACTTCCCAACTCGTGTATATCTAAAACGTATCTAATGCTGATGAACGTGATAGTAATAACAGTTAGTTTTGATTAAGAATCTTTAATTTTATATCTACGTTTGATAACTTTATATTATAACAATTATTATTTATAAATTATCGTGTATATAAATACTATTAGTATCACTATATATATACTACATTAGGCTCCGTTAATCCCACACAAAAAAAACTTATGTACAGTTATTATATATATATATTTTGGTTTTCATTTAATAAATATATTTTTCCCATTTACCCCCTGGTTCTCGAATTTGTTTACATGGTCTAATAACGTGACTATTATATTTTAGGTCATAATATTAACTATAACTCACCTAGGTTATATTTCGTTTATTATCCCAACTTTGAAATTACCTATATACATATTTGTGTAATAAGTTACATAACATAGAATAGTTTACTTGTGAACTATAGTTATATTGAGTGTTAAAAGGAGTTAATTAAAAGTTTGTAGATATTAGTAGTTATAAATAATATAAAATACTATATAAAAATCTATATTTAATTTGTTTATTTAAACCCCTTCTTAGTCACTTAAATTATATGTAGGTCATAAAGATCAGAATAGAAATTCATGTATTGAGTATATAGTACCGACAATTCTATATCGAGCACGACTCGAATGTGTTTTCCTTCTAAGAGTGGTGACAGTGAGTTGCAAATGAAGGCTACTGCATCTGGGCATCTGAAAGCACAACTACTCCTCGTATCAGTGCACGCATTTCAATCGTGTCGATAATAAGAAGGACGCGTGAGTGAGAACTAACTCGAATAAAATACACGATACTTGTCTTGCTCGTGTTACTTTCTTTAAAAATATATGTAAGGATACTTATATTGGGGGATAATACAATATTACCCAATATCAAAATATCACTTATAATAATTATATGAGACATATCAATGTAAAATCTTTTTTCATATTTATAAAACTCCACCTCAAATAATTATAACTCTCTCCTATATTAATTATCTCTCGGGTATTTAATTAAATATAATTTAATGAGATAAAGCTGCATATATTACTCCACCTTTGAAATCAAATGCCAAAATCTTCCTATATTATAACTAAATGAGATAGTAAGGTAGCTTATTCTAGTTGTCTGCTCGCGGGTCAAGCTCTAGGCACAAGTCATACACAGATGGAATTAGGATGACCTGCAAACTCGCGTCTAGTATTTCGCATAGAATTTCTGCGTTGAGGCTCATTAGATTTAATATAATGAAATATAACATATTAAATATAATACTCCTGAGTATATCATTATAATAAACAGTATATTGATCACTTTAGTATTAAATCTTATATAATCTAAACGTTTTTATAAATTTTAATTATAATCATTTCTTAATGTAGATTGATGTAGATTAATTTAATACTTCTGAATGTAGATACTTGATAATGTAATCTTCCTATATGTAGATTAATGGTATAATTCAGTAATAAGGATGGGTCTTCAGTGCTCCTGTGAACTTTTGATAGTCCATAGAGATGTCATTGTTATAAGGAAGATAATTATAAAATAGAGAAACGATATCTTATAGAATCTATAGAATTTATATAAGATAAAATACAATATTGCCATACCATATTACTCTAGTTCATTCTAAATAGAGAAATCGTAGTAGGCAAGTTAACCATCTGTTTCTTCAACTGCAAAGCACGACTATAAATCATTAATTATATAATTAATAATTCATATAAATATATATATAGTTAGGCCTTGCTAACGATAGTATGCTTTCTTTTAGTGCTAATAATGCAACCCTTATATATATGACGTGATATTACCTAATACTATATAGGTAGTGATAGTAAGTATATAGGTAATCATTTAAGAATCACATATTTGCATTGAAGATGTTCAAAGTGTTCTATCTAAGTTCTAAAGTATATTTAACACAGTATATTAAATACAGTTACAAAAGTTCCCTTCTTTTGAGAATATAACTCTTTTGATGAGTGACGATAATTATCAAGTTTGACACGGCTCATTTGTCCCAGTGCGTTTTACAAATACTTGCCTTCTGACCTATTTTGATTTAAAAAGGCGTAAATGCTATATTGATTCGAAATTTAGAGTCCGCAGACTTTATTCTCATAATATTTCTCTCTCTTAGCTGAGTATCAGTAATGGATTCGGTGAGAGTATTATCGTAGTAGTATAATTATATATATTCTCTCTGATTCTTATGTTAACTTATTTTATAAAGGCTCAATTATAAAGTTGTTCCATTTCTTAATCAAATTTTTATGTGAGAGTTCTTATCTAATAATAGCTTTGTCAGGCGCTTGTTCCGTACTTTATGCTTAAAATTCTTAGCCCCCATCAAAAGCGCATTTACTTAGCATAGTTATACTACGTGACATTAAATAATTAAAATTTTTATCCTTATATTAATCTTTAATTAAAATTAATCCTAATAATTAGGTTATATATATGTTTATATTTACTGAGTAGGGTGATTTTTTTCATATATTTAATAAATAAAATACTAAATAATAAAATATATCAAAATATAATATTATAATATAATACTTATATTATATAATAATTATTATATATATTACTATATATATGTATATATATATATATATATGATATATATATTATAATATATATTATATATATATATATATATATATATATAATATATAATATATTATTTATATATTTATCTATATATATTTAATATATTAATATATTATATACTAGATTATATATTTTGAACAGGATATAGCTTACTAAAAAAATAAGAATAATTCTCATTTCTTCTCCATGTGTCTTCTTACTCTCTTTATATATATATATAATTATTTTTAAAATTATTTTTTAAATATATAATAATCACCTTTATAATACTTTATTTTCTAATTTAGAGTAATACTTACTCTATTAATAATAAACTATTACATCATATTAGACTACACAGTAAGTACCTCATAAGTAGGGCTCGAGCCAACTGGGACACAAGATGGTTGGCAGGACATTTATCCATACCCTGGTAGTGAGGGTAAGTGGTGAGAGAGTAACTCACCCTCATATGTACATAACACCTCATATATAACCAAAGAGCGGTAGTAGTGATTCCTCGTGAGTATAAGGGGTACCCTTACCGAGAGAGGTAGGAAACTAATGTTACATCACACCTTTTGTTCCCCTTAGTGAGTAGTGACCGAAATAATCACCTCGACTCTGCCAATCAGGGCGGCTACCCTTGTGAGTATTACTCACATTAGTTTAAAAAAATTTATTAAATTAAAATGGGTGCTCCTAAAGCGGTACCTTATGCTCACATTAGAATTACCCTATTAGTTATAAAAAATAAAATTTTTTAAACTAATTATAGGTAACTAGTTTAACATATATCCCTATTATCCAAGGTATATAAGAGACCTCGCTTTACGTAATTGCTAGGAAGTTACGTGAGAGGTCTTCCGGCCTTCGTTATATAGGGTATACGTAATAAACAAGTGAATTTGAAACTAGTATATCCCCTCAACCTCCATAGTAAGGTGTTAAGTGGGTCTCCTGGAAGAGCCCCACATACTGTTTGTAATTCTGTGTTCTTGTTGTCACTCGAGGGCAGACTATCTCTCACGTGTCACTCTCCAAGGACCCTACGGGAGATTGTACTCCGAAAAAGACGATCAAAACACATCAGTATTTAGTATCCCTAGACTGGTGGTCATCTCCAAGCCACACATAACATTTCGAGCCACACGTTCGCCACATATACCGCTTATTCGAATTTGTGCACTGAACCAGTCACTCTTTATTTATTTATTTAGGAATTTAATTACTAGTAATTCATTGATTCAATTGCGATGGTTCTTACACTTTTTGTTATTAATTTTATACTTAAAATCTTTTTATTTGTCATGCTATTTATGTTAATATATTAATATCTTACATACTTGTACAATTAGTTCACAATAAAAAAAGTATATATAGTAGTATAACTTATACGTAACCTTTGAAACTACTAATAACCGTCCTTATTGTAGTTCTTATAATAATTGTAATAATACTCTGATGTCTAAGTGCACTCTGTACTCTCAAAGAGCTATCTATGGTAGCGCAAAAACCGACGCAAGATAAGTATTTGTATCATTTCAAATGGTCCATGTAGGGTTGAACCCTTCCCTTGAGATGCGTACTTCTACATAGAGATAGTTTAGTTACCTCTGAGAGCACCTCAACTCAGTATTGGCCTAATAGTAGAACCCATCATTTTACCCTCTTGTATAAAATAGGCTTTATAGTACTTATTCCCGATAAGTGAGAGATGCGTAATATATTATATATAGTACTATATAAGCGTGTTAGTCTTGGAACATCCATAACTCCTCGTTAACGCGCTACTCTCACTATGATACCTGACCCAACACTACTATCGGTAGTCTGAGTGACAACACTGATATATATATAATATATATAATCGGTTAATTTATTGATTCGAAGAGCGATTTAAAATTGTTAGTTAGGTGATTTAGGAAATATCTATACAATCAAAGAAGCTCTACATTTGCCGCGTTGCTCTAAATACATACTAACACAATACTCTAAAGATATTTAATAATAATTTTGTATTAATATTACTCAATTAGAATAGATTACACTCTTAGTGTTTGTTAAACGTGTTCGATTTGCCTCACTGTTTTCTGCCTTGAGAGGATCGGATATCTCAATCTGTGAGAATGTGTGAAATTACCATCAGCAGTAACGAAATAACAGTTAAATTGAGTGTTCAGAGAAGAATAGTCTTTAAGGACAAACACCAGTCATTTTTTAGGCTATGACTTTAATACCAGTAAAAATCTGTGTATTCCACAAATAAATGTTGGGTCAGTTAAATTTGGTCCTACGACAAGCTCTTCGCTTAGTAGAGTAATATTCATAAATGAGAGGTTAAAATAATGGGAACCTTACACTTTGGGGCAAGTAGAATATACGAAGTAGCGTACCCTTAGTTAGTGTTAGCACCTCATGACCTGTCCCGCGCAAGTCGCAACGTTTAAGATATCTTGAGGTACGGGAGGGCAATAGTGTGCTCCTCTCAATGACGAGACAAATTCATTGATGCCTACACAACTAATAGGGCCATCCTATTCTCCTTGTGCCTCTTCTTGTAGAATAGCTTAAGCTTATCCTGAGTGTAGTTACAATAAATATAAAGCGGAGTTTTTTTTCCTTTATAAGTACCATCAAATATAGTATATATATATAGTCTACGTATATATAGTATATATATCTATATATGGTTAGTAATTCTGGTAGTATATATATATATATCATATTATATATATATATTATAATCTCTCACACCATCAAGTGTGGACTGACAGAGTCTAAAATCACGCGCTACAGACAATGAGGCATAAGTGAAAACAAGAGACTATTACAAATGACAATTGCGATAGAAAGAATGGAGATAGTGGACGTTACTAGTAAACAAACAATCATAGAAAGTAATGCGCATTGAAAGAGGAGAGTATGTAAAAATATAATATAATAGTGCGTGGCCCGTCAAAATGTACCAGTATGGCTTCCTCTAGGACACATGAAAGGTTGCGTCTTTTGAGCGGAGTTGGGTTATATTAGGACGACACGCGCTCGTTGGAGGAGTTTGAGCTGAGGAGTTCGGATAAGATACCCTTTACGTGTGATTGGAGTAAGCTGTCTATTCAGGCTTTGCATGCAGGTGGTTGGTTATAAAATTTAGCCATTGAGTTTATTGTAGCAGATTATACCTTTATTCTCCGTATTTCTCATTCTCTCGCTCAGAATGTTTTTTCCGGCAAACAATTTCTTTTACTTATTTTGAATGAAATGTGAAATGCAAAATAAAAAAGTAAAATTTAAAACTTTAAATTTTTAGGTATCAATCTAGGAAGGAAGCGCTGCGAGTTCGTTCGAGTCAATCGAAAGGAAAACTTTAAATTCTCTTCGTCGATGGCAAGGGGCTGAAAACCTTTCATCAATATACTACTTTTTAGTCGCCTATCTGGCTGTTATAAAGACGTGTTGAATTCAAAAGTTCAAACTACCAGCACCATCCGGCAGAAAAAATGCGGGCCATACTAGTAAGTGCACATATTTGAAATGTATAAATAAGTACAATAAAAAATATATATAATTTAATAATAATTAATATATTATATATATATTATAATTAATATATATATATATATAGATATATAAAATTATATAATATAAATATATTAATATATTAATATATTATAATATATATATATATATATACTATATATATTAATATAAATATTAATATATATATTAATATATATATACCCTAATAATATTAATATTAATATTATATATATATTAATATATAATATATATATATATTATATATATATATATAATATATATCAAGTAAACGGAAATATATACATGTTTTTACATGAGTAGGCAAGATATATATATATTATATATTATATATTAATATATATAGTGGTCTAAATCGCCTCTATCGAATAGGTCATAGGTACGCTCAGATCTACTCCATATAATACCGACTCATCTGCAGCTTGTTTCAACGTACTCCTAATAATTTTTATTATATACTATAACTGTAAACTATAATATCATATAAATTTTTGCCCATTATATATTATATATAATATATATATATATATATATAATATATTAATTAATATATATATATTAAATATATATATATATATTATTTAATAATTATATATATATTATATTATATATATATATAATATTATAATTATATATATAGTATTATATATATTATATATATAATATATATATACTATATATTATATATATTAATATATTAAATATTATATTAATATATTATATTAATATATATATATGTAGTGAGGAGTACCAATGTAGGACAGGGTAAATATATATTAACTTAGGTCCCCTTGTAACCTCCTAAGTAATAAGAAAATAAGTATTAAATATAAGTTATTATCAAATATTAATAATAATATTATTAAGAAGTAAATAATGAAATAATATTATTAAAAAGGAATAATATATTATAAAAATAGAATTACCTGAAGGATATATATATAGTTTAAAAAGAGCCATATAAACTTTCTTTCTTTAACGCATGAGGTTAATATAGGATCCAATCGACTCTTTTGACTCAATTAGTGTCATCCTTGATATGTGTATCCGTAGAAAGAGAGCGAACAACGTTTTATACCGATGGATATATAGGGGTTAGAAGGTGAGAGGAAGAGACATTTGATAAAAAGATAAGTATTAAATAATAATATTATAGTTTATTTATTTACAACATAACATAATTAACTTAATATCAATATAGTCCGATGTCAAACATTTAATATATACATTCAATCTCTTTTACAAAATTATAAACTAGGGGAATAACCTTATGATATAAAAATGGTTACGGGGGTGGTAAACATAAACTATTAGACAATTGTTTAAAATATATAATATGGTCAAGAGATAAAAACGATACTTTAATATTAATGATTCTGGAAAGTTATCCAGAATATTAATGTGTCTAGGAAAAGTCTCCAACTCACACCTAAAAAACACAGAATATTTTGATAATAGTATAGGACTTTGAAATCACTAAAAGAAGATATTATTATAACATAATATATATATGAAATAGCCTTAATTTCTTGCTCGAGTACTGTAGTATCAAATACACACTGTGACAAAAACAGAGGATGAGCCGTTCGGTCAGTTACTTTCTTGGATAGAAGCATTTGGAACGGCGCATTTAGAAGGTATTTCTAACTCCACATCCGACTAAATGTGGCTAACTGTCTAATGCCTGTTAATGAAACCCATAGAATCTCGGGAAATAGAGCAAATGCCTGAAGAGGTAGAATTTTAGGCGTGATTTTTGAGATTTCTCATATTTATTGACTTACAAGATATATAACTCGATAACACCCTCTCTTATTTCTTTAATGATTTCAAGACTCTCTGTAAAAATGATTTATAACACAGATAATTATATTATATTTATTGTTATTTTTAAATGTAACGTATATTTAAATGAGTTATTTTGTTATATTTCATTATGATTGAACCTTAATTTATGTTATCTATAGAAATAAGTAAAAGGATAAGGCAATGCGACTACTATACACTAGTTTCACTAATCCCATGTAACGAGATTAACACCGAGCTGATCTTACTACTCCATATAACGATAAGAACTTGTCAATTGAAGGGTTCTTATTTAAATGGCGTAGACGAGTTCAAAGAATCCAGGTAATGTAATACGTAGTCTATTGGCGTAATACTTAGTTATAACAAATATGAGAAGTTGTGAGATAGATGATATATACTTTCCGTTAATAATTATACTATATTCTCCAGTAAACTGTTAAAGTTAATAGATTTCTAAAACCATATGTACATAATCCTTATGTGATATCCTATATAATGGGTAAGTTGATTTCATAAATTGTAAGTACATCAGTTAGATTTTATTATATCTTCATGAACTTATTGTATATGTTATCTTATCTTATTACTGTAGTGCGTAATTTCATTAATAGCTATTGATATAGACTTTTTATTAACATTAACGTTGGGTTACTTTGTAATTTAATGATTATTATTATATAATATATATAAAAATTTATAATATTTTATATAAAATTATGTATATAATACATTGGAGGATAGGTTTTATACTGAGTATAAAAGTAATAAAATAACTAGTAGTAATTTCTATTCTACCTCCATAAACTATAAATTTAAGAGAGTAAAAATATAATATACAAACAAATATAATAAATAATTTTACATTATGATGTGTATACATATATACCTCAAACTTAATAATG
>JABUQX010059746.1:15000-25000 GCA_015478945.1 Trachelipus rathkii | reverse complement strand
AGTTTTATTTTACATTTATACTTTGTGGGTTTAATTTTTTTAATTTTTAATTTTTTTTTTCTATTTTTATTTTAGTTTTTTTATTTCTTTAAAAACTTTTTGTTTGTAAAATTTCTTACATTTTTTGTTATGTTTGATAACTTTACAAATTTACGTTTACGATACCCTAAAGCAGTAAATCAGCTAATCAAACCACTATCCATCCTCCCTCCAGTCCATCTGTTGATCTATTTATCTATTGATTAAGGTCAAATTTGTACTAAAATTGTACGTTTACATACCCTAAAGCAGTAAATCACTAAATCAAAACACTATCCAACCTCCCTCCTAACCATCTGTGATCTATTGATCTATTGATTAAGGTCAAATTTTTACTAAAATTGTAACGTTTTACATACCCTAAAAGCAGTAAATCACTAAATCAAACCACCATCCAACCACCCTCCAGTCAAGTTGTGATCTATTGATCTATTGATCTATTGATTCAAGTCACATTTCGAGTATCATTTTGGATAAAACTAACATAAAAACAAATAATTATCATACGAATCAACGAATATATGCTAACGTAACAAGTTTTCACAGTAATAAAGCTAACATAACATCAACTGAACTAAAGAAAATAATGTACAAAGACAAACCTAGGAACTATCACATGAAAAACTAACATTAACAAAGTCCCACACTTAACACCAGTAAAGAACTAACGATTACATGCCAAAACGTGGCCTATTCTTACTTTTTGAAGCATACATCTATCATATTAACGTTAATCGTACACTGACACAGTAACATTTAACTAAAATTTATCACAACATAGGTTAATTATCATACTGATCAACGAATATACTCCTAACGTAATAGTTGTCACATCAATAAGAGCTATGCATTGAACTAAAGAAAAATAAGGTACCAACGATAAACCTGACATACCGTAAGCTCGAAAAACGTTAACCTGTAAAACAAAGTTCCATTACTTGGCAAAACAGTAAGTAACTAACGATTACATTACAAAACTTAACCCTATTCACACTTTTTCAAGCATGTCTCTAACATATCAATGTTAATTTTACATTAACACAGTAATATTAAACAAAAGATTTAACGTATCCTGACCTAACTATTGTAATGAACTAAGAATAAATGACACACACACGACACACACACACACACACACACACACACATACAAAACATTACGCAATAGATAAACCTTGAAATATTTTTAAGGCTATCTCTTTTAGGGCTCCGCCCCCTTCAGAAAATAAAAATCAAACTCGAAACATGAAAATGATTTTATGCGTAATAAAAATAACTTTATTATTTACATTTTATATTCAGAAATTTGCCACATGGAAAACATTAAACATTATACATTAGACATAGATAAATATTTGTAATATATTAAATGGAAATTAATGTGCCCTTATAACCATATGATGCGGTGCGGCATGAATTTTTAATAAAGATTCGCTTATCGGTTGTGTGTTGGACCATTTTAGTACCAGCAACAATACTAACACCTCCATATTTCCCAGGCTGAAAAGTTATATTAGACACACTATAACATAACCCTCCTCTGTTACTTCCGTGTAAATTAGCATTAGGATTCTGTGACTCGTCTATTCGTGCAGCTTTTTTATGAGGTAGGTCATCGTCTCGTACATCTTCTTGATCAACATTATCAAATTGTATTTCATTCATTGCCTTCACTGTAACATCATGGTTTTTGATATCATTGTACAATGACTCATCGTGACCTATACTATTTTCAGAGCAACGATCATACGTTAACTTTAACAATTTTTCAAAATTAATAGTATCCTTTGTATCTTTATTGATTGTAAGACCTTTGGCTTTTACAATATATTTTATATTTCCATCGGCAGTTCTTATTCTAACAGCATAAGACTTAGGTCCAGTACACACAAAGGAATCAGCGTATGCCTCAGAACCGTATTCTGCTATTTCATCTGTTAGTTCACCTAAAAAGTTTCCTGTTTCAATAACTTCATCGTTTTCTCCAGCGACAAAAAATACAAGAATCTGTATCGCAGTACAATGCCCTTTGTTTGACTTTGTTAAGTAGCTCGTATAATTTTATACGTGCATATGCAGTCGTAAACGAAGCGATAGGAATATTTGTAGCAGTTGACATGCGTTCGGCTAGTGCATTTTTGACAACTGTTACAACATATTTACAGCCTATTGGAATAACACTAGTGACTTCATTGTCGCATTGATTGATTAGTTCCCATACTTGTTTATCACTAGTACATACTACATCTCCTCTTGTAGGCGTATTTTGTGCAAATTTTCCCCAAAGAGAATTGAGGCATAATTTTGCAATGAACCTCATTCCAGGGTTTTTCTTGATATTGTTAATATCAAGTTCGACACCTTCCTTTTCTCTGAAAAGACGGACAAACTCTTTAAGTTTTTCCTCGAAATCAGGATCGTCTTCGTGAATATTATTTGGTGGTCCTGATGCCTCTGTTTTTATTTTTAAAAAATGGTGTTCACATATCCTTCAAATAAAAACTCCTTCTCTTTAAACGACCAAACTTCAAAAATTTTAATTATTTCGTACCCCATCTCTAATGCTAACTGAATTTCAGGTGTTGTGTATACACCTTCAATAGCACGTTCATTCTTATCATGATTGCATTTCGCACAATTTTCTTCAACACATTTTGCACAGAGTGGGAATATTAATTTATTTTTGGTTCGTTTAGCGAGGACGGGGATGTATAAGTCTTGAGGAGGAAGAATCTTAATGTAAGCTGTACCGAAATATTTATCGTTGATACCATTCTTAAATGATTCAATGTCAGGTACTTTATCACCTATTAGTTTTTCAGGGGGTCCACAAGGATACTTCATTCGTTTCTGAACATAAGGATAAAGCGATGTATAGTCTAAATACATGATCTTCTGTCCTTTAGTTGGTGGGTAGTAATGTACGAATGGTTCAGTGCGGCCTCCAAACAATGAATTGTCTATTATGAGTCTGTTGTTAACAACATCATTGCTAAGACGTTGAATATAGTCGCTAATGCTTATGTTTTCATCGGAATGAGCAGGATCTTGAATGATTTGGGTCTTTTGAACCTTCCATTCACATTCCCACACACGTACTACATTAAACCCTGCTTCTTTATACCTATCTTCTTGTTTCATGGTGAGATTGTAGCGGTCAACAGCCGATACGCCATGCAGCATGCCTTTTCCTTTATTGCAGTCTTTATGTCCATGCCATGCACAGCCATGGTATAGGAAAGCAGTTTTCACTCCTTTTACATAACCAAACCCATCAGGGTAAAGCCACTTGTTCTTAATTTTAAACCCTTTCTCTCCACCGTTACGAGCATGCCTTATGTCTATATTGTTCAATTTTTCTTGATACAAGAGCCAGCGAATTGCTTCGTAGGTGAAAGGTTTAGGGTTCTCTCGACTAGAATAAATTTTTTCATCAGCATAAACACATGTTTATAAGTGTGTAAAGCATAAAGAGGCAATTGTTGTGTTGTTAGCTAGACATCTATATCAAATTCTTTAAGGAAGCTACCTCTAAACTTCTCAAAACATTTTCTTAGTATATTAACATCTTGTACACAGTACTTTTCACATTCTTCAAAAATATTGTATTCTTTACCTATAAACTTATTATAGTACTCTTCAAATTCTAGCTTTTCATCTGTTGACATTTTATCTACTTCAAAGAATTTCTTATCAGGAATAGGTCCTTTATAATTCAATGTATCTTCATTTAAAAATGTATAGGGAAAGAAACCCTTGGAATTGTCTTTTTCACTAACACCCATGCATTTAGGCAAGCTTTTCAATGCACATGGTGTGAAAAGCAACGTATCCCTGAAGTGTATATTTCCATTCGATCCCATTGAAATTATTTTATTGCCTCTTTTTAAAGGACTTCTGCTGATAGAATCTGAACTCGGGTGGGTCAGTAATGATGCATATACGAACTGATGATCAAATTTTCCACCATTATGTGCAGCAACAATTACTTTTGATTTAGGATTTTTCTCTGAAAACTCCATCAGGAAGTCTATAAATTGATTTACAGGTGTTTTTTCGGTCTCTAATTTAAATGTTCTTGTTCTTGGACCACAATGTGAGCATACCTGCTCACCTTCCTTATCTGTACACGCTTCGCATATCATCTGGCATACCAGTAAATAAGGAAGCAATTCTATTATTCTTCTTCCTTTATCATCATAGCCTTTATCTTCCTGGTATGTCTCGATATCATAGTAACATGTATGAACCAACGGATCAGTATCTTTCTTCTTTTTAATTTTCTTTTTCATATAGCATATATGATATTCGTCTTCTTTAGGCTCGTATAATGTACTGCATGTTTTGCAATAAGCTTTTGTGCAATCGTGTTTGAAATTACCGTAACGATCAGCATTTATTTGCACAATGCAGAGTGTACAAATCTTAATTTTCTTGCACGTATTATTATCCCGATGTTTTTTAAAACAGAATGCATTATAAAATTCACGATTACATTCACGACATTCATGGAATATACCATCGTGACCAAATGAGCCTTGACACTTATCGTATAGGCACTGTCTACATCCATAATGTTCACAGTCTAATTTATGCACAATATTATTGCTGTTGAAAGTGTAACAATAAGTGCAGAAGATACCGTTTCTATATGCCCCGTGTTTTTTGGTATTCTCAAAACATAACTTTAACTTATCTTCTTTTATAGCATAGTAATGATTAAATCCATCATGACCTATAATGTATAAAGGATCATTTCTGTTCTCGTTAGATGGATTATAAAGTATTTTTACTCCATTACCTTCAGGACCGAATACGACTATACGGCATTTTTCGATATTCTCGATTTTTTCAAAATCAGTTACTATGAAAGAATCTGTATATTCCATACCACATTTTTTAGCTAATGCTTCTGCCCTCATTCTCAATGACACGAATGAAGGCCTTTGGCTCTACCATGTCTCTCGGCTATGTTTCCTAAACAAAACGACGGCTTTAAAGGCACAGCCTACCGCACCTTTCTCTAGGTGAACTTTACTAATGTAACGATGTTTGAAACTAAGATTTCGTGGCTCGAATGCATCGGTTTCACAGTCATCGCCTTTGCCTTTTGCTAACATGAACACAGTCGCTACTACTTTGAATTTGGTAAAAGAGGCCTTATCACCTGACTGGAATGATCCTTCCAAACGTCTCATAATCTCTTTCACCCCAATATTGTCCATTATATCTCTATAGCTGATATTTACATAATATTTCCGGTCAGGTGACTGATCATCACCAAAAGTGAAGTTAATACCGACCCTCATGCGTGCCCTATCATAATCTAAGTCTTGTAATACAACATTAATGACTTCACTTACAACCATTTCAAACGAGGTTTCAAGATCTCTTGGTCCATGGAAAAAATTTTCATCAATAATCTTAACTTCATAGGTATGACGTTCCATTGATTTTTTAAGTTTCTCTACAGAGATGTGCGTTATGTCTGTTATATTGGTCTTCCTCTTCTTATTACCAACATTCATCATCGTAGGGCAAGCCTGGAATAAATAATCATTATTATTATTTATGATACAGTAAACAATTAAAATCAAGTTTTCATGCTATTTAGGTCATTATACCAATAATATATTAGTTTAACATAGTATTTCTCATAACATATATTAAATATATTTAACCACACAACAACAACAACATACCATTTTTAAAGGGTGCGATGATAACGACAGGATGAACGCTTTTTACTCAAATGGATAGATGTATATTCAACACGTTTCTGGAAAAGAATAATTTTTTTTTTTAGTTATGGGCATATATCATTTTCCCTTTATTCTTAATTGATAATATATTTAATTACTTTACGTATCATTAATTATTGATTAGATGTATTACAATGTTATTTTTAAATGAGAAAATATATATATATATATATTAAAGAAAAAAAAATCTTACCTATCTGAATAAGTATTGATTTGAAAAATCCTCATGTGTAGATAAAAAACTTGGATGATGATACAACAGGATCTGACTAAATGTGCCTTAAAGTGTGTTGATCGTAAGATCACTTGATTAAGAATGCGCCTAACGGTAAGCTCGCCCGCTTTATATAAAATCAGCTGCCAAATCTATACAGTTGTTTCAAAATCACCTCTGTTATGATGCAGCTTGTTTGCTAAACCTTCCAAGTTGTAAAAAAGAGAATAGTATGCATCACTTTATGTAAATGGTACAGCTCCAAGTGAAGGAGCTAAGAGCAAATTTGGGATAGCCTTCAATCGCTGATCCAGATATACCTAAAAAATATTCAGGTTTTACTATTGCGTAATGTTGTGTGTGTGTGTGTTGTGTGTGTGTGTGTGTGGGTGTGTGTTGCTTGTGTGGTGTGTGTGTGTGTGTGGCATTTATTCTTAGTTCAGTACAATAGTTAGGTTAGGAAATCTTTTGTTTAATATTACTGTGTTAATGTAAAATAACATTGATATGGTTAGAGACAGTTGAAAACAGTGAGTTTATGTTGCTTTTTGTATGTAATGTTAAGTGACTACTGGTGCAAGTATGAACTTGTTAAAGTTTAAAAGATAAAGCCATCCT
Organism: Trachelipus rathkii; assembly: GCA_015478945.1. NCBI lineage: Eukaryota > Metazoa > Arthropoda > Malacostraca > Isopoda > Trachelipodidae > Trachelipus > Trachelipus rathkii. Next base: position 18,368 of record JABUQX010059746.1, on the reverse strand, counting down.
CACAGGGATGGCAGGTTTATTGTTTATACAGTAGTTTTAGTTCATGATAGCTTTATTGAGTGAAAACCTTATTACGTTAGAGTATATCGGTGATCAGTATTGATAATTTAACCTATGTGTGCATAAATTTAGTTAGAATGTTACTGTTGTCAGGTACGATTAACGTAATATGATTAGAGTATGCCTTCAAAAAGTTAAGAATAGGGCCACGTTTGCATGTAAGGTTAGTTTCTACTGGTGTTTAAGTGTGGGACTTTGTTAATGTTAAACAGTTTATCATGTGTAAGTCCTGTCATAGGTTGTTCTTGGTACATTATTTCTTAGTTCAGATGATGTCATGTTAGCTTTATTAATGTGAAAACTTGTTACGTTAGCATATATTCTTTGATCAGTGTATAAAGAATTTTTTATGTTAGTTTTATCCAAAATGATACTCGAAATGTGACTTGAATCAATAGATCAATAGATCAACTGATCAACTGGTTAGGAGGGTGTTGGATGGTGGTTTGATTAGCTGATTTACTGCTTTAGGGTATGTAAAAAACGTTACAATTTTAGTAAAAAATTTGACCTTAATCAATAGATCAATAGATCACAGATGGTTAGGAGGGAGGTTGGATAGTGGTTTGATTTAGTGATTTACTGCTTTAGGGTATGTAAAACGATACAATTTTAGTAAAAATGTTGACCTTAATCAATAGATCAATAGGATCACAGATGGACTGGAGGGAGGATGAATATTGTTTTGATTTAGTGATTTACTGCTTAAGGGTATGTAAAACGTAAATTTGTAAGTTATAAACATAAAAAGTGTAAGAAATTTTAACAAAACAAAAAGTTTTAAAGAAATAAAAAAAATAAAAAAATAAAAAAAAGAAAAAAAAAAAAAAAAAAAATAAAAAAAAATAAAACAAAAAAAATTAGAAATGTAAAATGTTCCTAGTATAAAAAATAAAGTTTAGAAAATAAATGTAAAAAAAAAAAAAAAAAATAAAAAATGAAAATAAAGCAAATAAACACAAAGTATAAATGCAAAATAAAACTTATATAAAAAATTAAACACAAAGTATAAATCTAAAATAAAAACTTAAAAAAAAAAGTAAAAAAAAAAAAAAAATTAAAAAATTAAAAAAAAAAAAAAAAATTAAACACAAAGTATAAATGCAAAATAAAACTTATAAAAATAAAGTTAGAAAAAAAAAATTAAAAAAAAAAAAATAAAAAATAAAAAAAAATTAAAAATAATAAAATTAAACACAAAGTATAAATGTAAAATAAAAACTTATAAAAAAAAATAGTAAAACTTTAAATCACTTTCAACTTAGAAAAAAATATATTAGTTAACGTTTATAAAAAAGAAAAGAGATTTGAAAATAGGAAATGGTTAGTCTTCACGTTAGGAAAAAAAGGTTATCTTTGGCAAAGATGCAAGCAATTAAAGATATGTACTGCTAGACAGAAGGCAGTTTATGGAAACAGTAATGTCTGTGTATTAGTAAATAGAATGTTTACTATGTCGGCAACGCACCGGCTCCAGCACGGTGCCATTACCAACTCTGAATCCTTCTCAGATTCCTCCTTCCTCATTCTTCTCCTTCCTTCCTTCCTCTTCCTTCCTCCGTCTTCCTTTCTTCTTCTTTTCTTCCTCTGTTTTGCATTCCATGCATTTCTTCTTCTTTTTTTCTTTTTTTCAAACTGAGACCCACCTCCGGTGGGGGTCCCTGGACTCAGAAGCCGAATCCGTTTCCAACTCCGTCTCCGTCTCCGACTCCGACTCCTCAACCCAGCCTCCAAGTTTCAAGCTTCTACGATCATTTTTAATTTTTTGTGGGGCAGCGCTCCCCTCTTACGAGGGGACGCAGAGAAGAACGTAATCTCGTCTCCGACGAGATTACGTCATCATATAATCACATCGCAAATTTCCTACCGATACGTTAAGCTTAACAGGGTTTTCAGGACGAATTTGACCTTGACACTAAGGGGGCAGCACCCCCTTAGGGGTGACCTAGGGTCACCAAAACTCGCGTGTGATCAGTTTATCACACACAATAAGCACATACCAAGTTTGAAGGCGATAGCTCTATTCATTCATATCGAAATAGGTGGCAGTGCGGAAGGGCTCCATTACTTACAAGCGATTAATCGAATTTAATATTGTAATTATTTTCTTTCGATTACATTTTCTGTGTTATAAACCAACCAGAAGCACGTAGAAAGACGATTTAAAGATCGATTTAGGGGTAATCGATCACGATAAATTGGAACCATCCAAAACATTGATCTATCGATCATTTAAAACCTTCTAGGAACCAAAAAGGCCCCTTTGGGGGCTGCCGCCCCTTTTGGGGTTAAAATCCCTGAGTTCAGGCTCAGAACCTCGGAAGTCGTCTTCCAGACCTTAAATTCGGTCTCACCGACCTTAAAAACCCTAACTTTGACGTATCAAACGTCAAAATCTGATGAAATGATGGAAATTTCCAAGTCAGGCTGCCGACTGATTGGAATTTTCCAAAAAACCTCGGAAAATGGTTTTCAAAGTCTTTGCCTTCGCCGTCAGGGCTGCCAATGGGGAAAATCCCAAAATCCTCCGGAGTTGGGATCTTGAACCTGAATTATATAATATCATATATATAATATATATATATAGAGTATATATATATATATACTAATATATATATATATTATATAGAATATATATATATAATTATATAACTATAATAATATATATTAATATTATATATATTCAGTGGCGTAGTTAAGGAATAGGCTGGGTAGGCAGTGCCTTTCTATTTTTAAGAACAAATAATAATTTAAAAAAAAGCAAATTCAAAGAAAGTATAAAAAAGGGTAATATAGTAAGACCCTAAGAAATTTAAACTACAAAATCTTAAAGAAATATAAACAAAAAATGAGCTATTTATGCTTTGCCTGCCTATCTACTGTTTAACTTGCCTACTTAAGGTAGGCGTAGCTGAAATAAAATATATTCCTATATTTGCAATGATATTAGGACAGGCGAGCCTGCTCTTCGTTTGGCGTTGTTGCCATATATCGGGTATTTTTTAAAATTTTCTTTGGAAACCGTTTTTCTCTTGCAATTTTAATTAATCTCATTATTATTATTGATTATTATTATTATTATTTAGTATTATATATTATAATTATTATTATTATATTATTATTATTTATTATTTTTATTATTATTAATTATTATATTATTATTATTATTATTATTATTATTATTATTATTATTATATTATTATTAAATATATATATATAATATATAATATAAAGACATGTTTATAAAGATATATATACAATGTATAGATAAATATAAATATAATAATTTCATTATATATATATATATA
>JABUQX010059746.1:7500-10000 GCA_015478945.1 Trachelipus rathkii | reverse complement strand
AATTTATAATATAATATATATATATATATATATATATATATATATATATATAATATATATACTATATATATATATATATATATTATATATATACCATTTTGGTTATGGTATGCTATATATTCAGTGCCTAATGGTTCGCCTTTCTGTTCTGCGTTCGTATCAACACTCATCCCTCCAGACAACATCTTAGAGACATACTCATATACACAATACTATTAAAATATATAACTCTTCTATACAATCTTACAGACATCCCATATGCACTCAATATCAATATGTGTGTTGAAAAAAACTTGCCCACATCGTATGTCCTGCGGTCGTAGAAGGCGACTAGGGACGGTGGGTATTAGGTTGACTGCCCACTAAGCTTTATTTTTCTTTTGCCAAGAATCGCTAATGCATGCTTCAGAGAAGGTCGTGAATGCCGTTCGCGGCCTTCATCTTTTCAGCGGAAAATTGCTATGAAACGTATGGGTCCATGAATGTCAGAGAATACATGTTGAGGAGAAGAATCGAGAGAAGGTGATGGATGTATTTAAAAAGGGCAAATTTGATTTTGCCTCGCTGTGAACTGAACAAAGATGAAAGGAAACGGGGAAAATGAGTGGTGTGGTGTGAAATGTGTTTATGTTGTTGTGGAAAGGAATGAGAGGGAGATAGAAGAGTTCAATTCTGAATGAGTGACTTGTGGAGAGAGCTATGGTAGATTTTGGTGCGTGTGAGTACTAGAATTCTAAAGTTAAATTTAAGTTTGAAAAGGTCAAAATTTGTTTGGTTGCGACATATGGTCCATCTGAGGGTAATGTTGAAGAGAGTGCGATTTTCTCGGATAATCTGAATGATGTTTTTGGATGGGGTGAGTAGGAGATTCAGTTCATTTGCCACATATCTGCCCACCCAAGGATTTTTTTTTACATTTGTTACCACCACTCACGGGCAGAGCCATATTCAAGGAGGGGGTGTAGTAATCTCAAAAGCTCACCCTCTAGCGCAAATTAAGCATATGAGCACAGACGCAGGCTTTACAGTGAGGGAGATTAAATTCAGCAGGAAACACAGAAGATGGAAGAGGAATTCCACAGAACAGAGGTGGTGGGAAGGAAGGAATCCCATCAAACCGAACTAGTCCTGGAGTTACCAAAACTGTCAACACAAAACTCGTATATAGACTACTCCTTGGTGCTACGGAAAGGGGGGGGGGGCCCCCCCCGTCGTAAAGGTGTGTACGGCGAGTGATAATTTCCCCTCGAGCACCTGCCGCTGCTGTACCTATAGGATAGAGAATAAAGCACCAAAATCGCGCCAACAAAGATAGAGGGTCAAGTGGACACTGGAAAGTACATAACAGTTTATTACCCTTTTGGCCTTTGACTCGCCCCTGTCCAAATGGCCGGGTGAAACCAGACCCCCCCCCCCGAGATATGAGAACATTACTCCATACATGGGGCTGATGAGACCCTTGTATAGCTGAGCAACTGAGAAGAGGAAAAAAAGTCTCGCAGTCTAAACAGAACATCCAGTTTCTTTGAGGCCACCCTAGCAAACCGTTGTGAACGTGAGGTCAAGAATTTTTTTTGTTTACTGTTAAGGCAAAAGGATGTTTAATTTGTAAGGAGAGAAACACGCAGAGAACCTGGAAAGAGATAGGAAAAGTATAAGTGTTTTGAGAAGGAAGATTTTGTAGAGTTGGGTTTTTAAAGAATTGAATTCACAAGGTTGAGACGAACCCATCCGGAAATTCTATCCAGATCAGAGAGGCAATTCTAGAAGTAAAAGAGGGAGCAGAATTGATATGAGTTGAAGAATGAAGGGTTGAGTCATCGGCATATAAGTGGATAGAATTAGAGGTGCAGGTGAGATGATCATTAATGAAAAGTAAGAATAAAGTAGGAGATAAGACAGAACCCTGAGGACCACCACTATTGACAGAAAAAGAAGTCGCCCCATCAACAACATCCAATATTGAGCGACTTGAAAGAAAGCTAGACATAAGTAAGCAAAGAGAATGAGGGAACTCAAAGGAGGGGAGCTTGAAGAGCAGTGACACGTGTCATACTCGGCCAAATGCTTTGGGTATGTCAAGTTCCACCACGCAAGTCTCCCCGTAGTTCCTAAGAGCGAAAAACCATAAATCGGTTAGATAGGAAAGTAAATCACCAGTAGACCTCGAGCGCCGAAAGCCTTACTAGCGATCGGAATGAGTTTCCAGATGATCTAAGAAGTGAGAGTAAAGAAGGGTTTCAAAGATCTTAGATAGAATACAAGTGAGAGCTATAGGGCGATAGTTAGAAGGATCAGAGCGGCTTCCTTTTTTCGGAATAGGTTGGACATGTTCGAGCTTCCAACACTGAGGGAAAGTGCTAGTATTGAGACATAGAGAGTAATGCCATCCGGGCCACCCGCCTTCCTAACGTTCATAGATTTCAGGGGCCCATGCACCCAATCAAATGTAATCACAGGCAAAGGCATAGGAACCTGGAGGGAAGTAGTAGGACAGAGG
>JABUQX010059745.1:92500-100000 GCA_015478945.1 Trachelipus rathkii | reverse complement strand
ATGGATTTCGAATTATGGAGCAAACATGATAAGGATAAAACATGCAACAATAGTTTACTCAAAGGTTTATTAGCATCGTCAACTTTGCAGAATACAGAAGTACGTAATTTCCCCATTAAGTTTTATATGGCTTTAAAATCTCTTATCAACAATAAAGAAATAGTAATTACACGTTCAGATAAGGGAGGCAATATTGTGATTTTGAACTATATGGATTATAATAACAAATGTAACGCACTGTTAAATGACAATGCTACCTATGATAAAATTACCAATGACCCACTTAAGAATTCTCAATATAATTTTAATAAATCATTGAAACAAATATGCAAAGACTATCCAAACATTTACAATAATAAAAACGCATATATGCCCCAACTATCACAATTTTATGGCTTACCAAAAGTTCACAAACCTAATGTTCCTTTACGTCCGATTATTTCTAACACGAATAACATTACCTACAAATTAGCAAAATGGCTGGCTGAACAATTAAGCCCTCTTGTAGGTAACATTTCACCATCTCATATTACTAACACCACAAACTTCATCGATAAAATCAAAAATATTGACCCACGGGAATTTCATTTTGTAAGTTTCGATGCAATTTCGCTTTTTACATCTGTACCAGTCCCTTTAGCTCTCTCTCTACTGGAACATCATTTACAAGATTCACAGCATACTTTGGCATATTCATTTGACTTTATAAAACAACTTATTAATTTGACATTAGAACATAACTTTTTTCATTATAATTCTAATTATTTTAAACAGAAACAAGGTCTTAGTATGGGTTCACCACTTTCTCCTATTATAAGCAATTTATTCATGGAGTTGGTTGAAAAATATCATTTTTTCCCCAATCCTAACTTTGCAGGTTTACATTGGTTCAGGTACGTCGATGACGTGTTTTGTGCTATTCCTATTAATAAAAACCCTCAGGATATTCTGACATTTATCAATTCTTATAATACCAATCTACAATTCACTGTAGAAGCCCCTATCAATAATTCATTACCTTTCTTGGATACCTTGGTAAAGTGGGATGACACTGGTAACTTAACATTTTCAATATATAGAAAGAAAACTTCACAAATTAACTACATGCATTGGTATTCCTTTCATTGCTTCAACACGAAGGTAGGGACCCTCACATCTTTGTTTTTACGTGCATTACGAATTTGTTCCCCCTCAAATCTACAGACTGAAATCAATTTTTTATTTAACACTTTTAAGAATTTACAATATCCTCTCTCCATAATCAATAGAGCTTTAAAGAAAGCAAAAGCAAATTTCTACCACTCTCATAACCAGTTACCTAAAGAAAACACCACCTATCTGGCTGTCCCATATCCTCTACCAAAATGCATCAGGAAGGTTATTCCGAACAGTATCGTTACCACCCCATCGAATACCCTACCCCTTAAAAAAGTTTTAAAACCTAACAAATTTGCAAATAGCCCTTATTCTCAATGTATATATAGCATTCCTTGCTATAACTGTAGAAGTATTTATGTGGGAGAGACAATTGACTTTAAAAGAAGAAATGACCAGCATATATACGATCTCACATACAGTAAGCAGAAATCAGCACTTACGCATCATAGATCGACGTTTAATCATAAAATCAATATCAATAACATGGAACCCATCATTAATGTCGCAGATAATAACAAGAGGAAAATGATAGAATCATATTGCATTGTAAATAGTAATAACTTTAATAAAATAGCAGGTGAAATGAATATAGACGTAACACAAAATTTAATGATGAAAAGTACAAAATTCTTCAAGAATATCGATAAAAAATTGAATCATCAACAACCATCCAACTGAAAAATTGTTTCATACTTCAGACTCTTCTTTAACGCAGGAGCTTCTTTTCTGTTCAACATCCCACCTGAGGAGGCCGTTACTATGGCGGCGAAAGCTAGTGGAATTTAATATAATTTAGATATGTAAATAAATATGTGTAATTGTGTGTGTTGATGTTTTGTGTTAACACTCGATTTTATGTATTATTTTAAAATTAAAAAGTGACTTTTAAGTGTGTATTCATAAGGGCATTCCAGTCAAATATATATATATATATATATATATATATATATATAATATATATATATATATATATATATAGATATATATATAAATAAAATAATATATTTAAATATATATATATATATATATATATATATATATATATATATATATATATATATATATATATATATATATATATATATATATATATATATAAATAACATATTCTTTTAGGACCAAATTTTCTCTCTAAATATTATATTATTATATATATTATATTATTACATATATATATATATATATATTATTATATTATATATAAATTATCATTATTAATATAATATATTATTATTATGATTATATTTAGATATAATTATTATAATTTTTTTATTTAGATTTCATTTTTATTATATTTATTATTATATATTTTATTATTATTATTTTCTTAATTTAATTATTATTATATATATAGATTATAAATATTATTATACATATTATTATTATATTATATTATTATTATTATTATTATTATTATTATATTATATATATTATATATTATTATATTATATATATATATATTATTACATATATTATTATTATTATATATTATTATTATTATTATTATAGATATTAAATTATTATTATTATATTATTATATATATATTATTATTACATATTATTATATATATATATATATATATATATATATATATAGAAGTTATTATATATATATATATATATATATATATATATATATATATATATATATATATATATATATATATATATATAATATATTTATATATATATATATAAATATATATATATATATATATATATATATATATATATATATATATATATATATATATATATATATATATATATATATATATATATATATATATATATACATGTTGGGCGGCGAAGCTGGGGCAGGGTGGTGGGCTAGGTCGCAAACGATTTCAGAGACCTTAAAAATAGGGATATTTTGCAAAAAAAAAAAATAAAAAATGCACATGTTGCAATGTTCAACATCATGTTGATCTGCAACATTCTACAATTCTTTTTTTGTCGAAATGACTAAGTTACTGCTACTGTCACTAAGTTTACGTAAAACACCTTATATTATTTTTAGCAACAATTCATTAGACAATTTCTTTATCAAAATTAATGAAGTGGAACAACATAGAGCTACAATTGAGAAAAAACTTTGTGCAATAATCGGTGAAGGACTGCGTTTTAAAACACGTTAGCAATCTAGTTATCAGATTGGCAAGATACATGTACGAGCTAATAAAATTACGAGCAATAAATATCGTTCCTCTTTTCCTTCTTAAGATTATATGCTTTGCACCGATACTATACTGTCTCCCTATCTATTGAAGTAGCTCAGTAATCTATCCTTTAATTGTAATTCAAATGTGCTTCATTTGCCTCATTCGATAAGCGTTACGAGGGACTTTTATAGCTATATGCTACCCTTGTTTAAAAACCAAAATTATTGCAGTTTAAAGACTTTCTCAATCTGTCACTATTAAGAGAAATACAAAAACTCATCCATAGTAATGCCTGTTATTTCTTTTAGATAATTTTCTTTGCAACCAAGCAAGACACGAAATAAATCAAATAAATTTATGAAATAATGTATACTATGCATTAATGCTTTATTCTGTCGATTAATAAAAGCCACACAAAGTGTCAACTACAAAACGGCGAAACTTTACAACTTAATAACACAAGATTTTAGAAACGAAATCTCTATCGAGTCCCTACTTAAAAAAAATAAATAAATAAATCTTATTATCTAAACCAATATAATTTAATCAAATCACTGATGTTACCTTTGTAAGCGTTTACCACTTTATTAACATAAAAATAGCTACTATTACAGTACTACTATTACACTATTATGGTGATAATTGCTATTATTATCAGACTTTTCATTGTAATAATTAATAAGATTACTATTCGATATTAATTAACTATTGTAACCATTTTTAACTCAATTTTTATTTATTTATTTATTTATTTATTTATTATTATTATTATTATTATTATTATTATTATTATTATTATTATTATTATTATTATTATTATTATTATTATTATTATTATTATTATTATTATTATTATTATTATTATTTCTTTATTATTATTATTATTATTATTATTATTATTATTATTATTATTATTATTATTATTATTATTATTATTATTATTATTATTATTATTATTATTATTATTATTATTATTATTATTATTATTATTATTGTATAATTATTATTATTATCATTATTATTATTATTATTATTATTATTATTATTATTATTATTATTATTATTATTATTATTATTATTATTATTATTATTATTATTATTATTATTATTATTATTATTATTTAGGAATTCAACATCAGCCTTTGATTTTATAAAAGTTTTTGATTTCATTTCTAACGTTCTAAATATTTATTTTTGTACATTATTTAGTTTCCTTAAAGTAATTTTTTAAAGTAATTTACAAGAGAAGAAGAATATATATTTATACAGATTTCCCGACGCGTTTCGTCTCTATACTTGAGACATTTTCAGAGGATCATTTCTTGTAAGCGAATGAGTGTTTTAGTTGATATATATAATAAGTAAATCAAATGATATTTAGTCTGACTGATAATACATTAAATTTTATGTTAATGTCTGGTCCACGTGTTTTGATGTAGAAGGCCTCCACAATTTTGTTTCTGGACTTCACATGATCCGTATAATATTGTGAAGTGTTTGTAAATATTACCTATAATAATTGATTGACCGTGTACCGTGTTGAAATATTCAAAGATTTTGCTGGGACTGTAGGGATGTAGGTATGCCCTGTCCGATAATCTATTCGTCGTGTAACCAATATATGTCGAGGCATAGTTTGACTCAGGGCAATTAAATTGGTACACAACGTGATGGTTATGGGGCTAAGCATCTCTTGTGCTAAAGGAGGATGACACTTGTTTGGACTTATGGTATAGTCTGACTTTAATTTTTGAGTTCTCTCCAGATTTGAGGTGAGAGTTCAAAATATTACGAAGGCACTTCTCTTCCTTATTAAAGTCTATAGCATTGGAAGTTTTGAAGAAGAAATTTATCGATTTTTCTAATTATTTTTACTTTCTTTATTATATAATTTTGTAATGGTTTTATTAATTAAGTTTTCAACTGAACATTGTGGATGATCGCAGCTAATTAAATTTTACTTAATGCGGCAAATTTTTTCATCAAAAGTTTTCCAAGTTGAACATAAGTTGTATGCTCTGTAAACTAGAGATTTTACGATAGATTCTTTGTAAACAGTAGGTGATCAGGATTCATAGTTCATATACAGACCATTATCAGTGGGTTTGACATATATGCCTGTTGATAATGAGCCGTCAAAATTAACATTGCTTTTGATGTCTAAAAAACAGATAGCATTTGTAACGGTTGAACATGCTTGATTTGTTCTTTTGTTAAAATGTCAATCCCCACTCATGTAGAAACCCCCCCCCCCTCCTTTGCAGAGCATTTTCAATCGATTGAGTTTCCCATTGGTATATATCTATATACAGAACCTGTATATATATATATATATATATATATATATATATATATATATATATATATATATATATATATATATATATATATATATATATATATATATATATATATAAAAGCAATAACAATTTTCTTTTAACTTTTGTATGATATACAATAAGGGTAATAGTAGTGATAATAGCAAAGTTTGTTTCAAGCTTTATTTGCTGGAAACATAGAAATTATTATTATTATTATTATTATTATTATTATTATTATTATTATTATTATTATTATTATTATTATTATTATTATTATTATTATTATTATTATTATTATTATTATTTATTATTATTATTACGATTTCTTAATTTGTAAATATTTAGAAGTCATATTAGAAAATAAATAAAAATTTATAATAGCAAAGCTTATTTTGTAATATATTTCGAAGTTAAAAAGAGTCTTATGAGTTTATATTTTAATTATTTTATGGAAAGGGAGTGAAGCGCAGTTTTGATTTTAAAGTTGTGTTTTTTGTTTAAGTCTTGAGAATTTAATTTTTTTTTATTTTAATATAATGGAATATTGTTGTTAATCTCGGCCTTTCAGTTGTATACTAGAAGAATACAAGTTATCTGGTTGTTTAGACAAAAGTTGAATACATATTTATTATTACTGATTATATGGTATTTATTATCAAATGTATCTTAGATTGTTTGCGCTTGTATTTAACAGTATGTTTTTCAGTTTAAGAATGACTTTGTCCTTGGATCTATTTGAGCTTTGATGTGTTGTAAGGGTATATGTGGCAACATACCATTTTAGCGTCTGCAATTACTGTTATGTCTTTGTATCGATATCTGCTCGTTAGTAGTAATACCTGTGTTGTATAAATTACCTGTGTTAAATTATGCAATATTTATTCCAGTGTTGTTAGAGTCATTTTTAATATTTTTAATGATTTGTATTAATGGTAATAATATGCTGTAATGCTATAACATCAACTTACTTGCATAAATCTTTATTCAATTAATATCTCGGCCATATGATGATGCTATATTAACTATATTAATGATGCTATGATGATGCTATATTAACATAAAAGTTTTCACACAAATAATGGCAGTAACTTCACAACCAAATAGATAGCAAACGATGGATTAAAATAAACCTTAATAATCTTTGTATATGATATACAAGACTTACCAATAGTTACTAACTTTAATGCTTAAGACAGTACCAAAACGAGTGACGTGGTTCTTTGTATTAGTCAGGTCAAAATAGTACTTAATAAATTAACAAATTACTAATAAAATAATTATTTGAGATAAAAGAAATGCTTGGTGTATGATTGACAGGCAGGTTATATATAGAAATATTTAATTTTAAAAAAATAAATAAATATTTCATGCACCACAAATATATCATTAATTAAAACCAAATATTCTTTATATGTAAAATATTATTTATATATATTATGACTCGAAATTTGTTGTTAGAATAAATATTATTATTTATACTAAATATTAAATATTTTTCGTTAAAATATTATAGCAAAACTAAAGGCACAAGTGGTATGACATCCCACAGTTTGCGACAGTGCGAACACTTAGTAAACCACAAGGCATCATATACGAACGCCTACAAAAATAAAAATAAAACACCTAACTGAATACTCAATACATAAGATGGCAATCAGCTGTTTGAACTTAAGCATGCAATTTCCTATCAACATGCAATATTGAGGATATTGAATATTGATAAGAAATAAAATATTTAATAATAATGTTAACTTTGATGTTAAAGAAAATATTTCATTAAAAATATCGTTACAAGAAATTTTTTTAAATGTTAAAAATGAAATATAAACACTCCACTTACTATGATCACTTTGCGCTTG
>JABUQX010059745.1:80000-87500 GCA_015478945.1 Trachelipus rathkii | reverse complement strand
CTGATATTTGTATTTGTTTTATTTTTTTTATTTTATCTTTTAATATACCCCTTGTCTTATATAAGATTTAGAAGTATTTCATAAAATATCGGTGGATATAATATTAGGTCTTATAGTACATAGTATTATTTGTTGTATGATATAAAGAAAGATTTATTTATTATTTATTTTTTTATTTAATAAATAATTGTATATATATATATATATATATATATATATATAGTATATATATATATATATATATATTTATTTTTATATATATATATATATATATATATATATATATATATATATAAATAATATAATATATATATATATATATATATATATATATATATATATATATATATATATATATATATATATATATATATATATATATATATATATATATATATATTGTGGTGTCAATTTTATTCAACCCTTATTTATTCTGATTGCTCTTATTAATATTTTGACGTTTGATAATACTAATAAATGAACCCTTCGCGCTCTGATACTTTCGTTTTAATCATAGAAGGATTTTGTAGGTCAGCATATTCTTTGTGCAAGTGTTTCAGGATCCATCAGATTCATTATAATCTTTTGATTAAGACTTATTACACCATTCTTAATTATGCATCACACGTGTGACATCAGCTGGGGGCCTAGCCGAGAAATCATTCAAGTTAAATAAAGTAAGTAAACTGACGTTACATAGGGTGTATTCTTTGGTTTGTCCTGTCCGGGATTAGTATTAAAGGGCGTTAGAATGTATTAAAAAGTATTGGTAATACCTTAGTCATTTCCGTTGTAAAAGTACGGTAAATATTAAAGTATTCATTAATAATTATTTCTTTTATTAATCTCATTCGGTTATGAGCATTTTTTTTTTGAGAGTTCATAATAGGATTAACGAATACTGCTATTATAAAATTGACACAATATATGTAAAATTATTTATTATTGTCCAACAAATATACATTTAGATATATTTAGTTATTTTAAAAAGGTTGACGAAAAACAGCAATTGAGCGGAGATTATCCGCACAAAATTTTGGATTTTCGAGTTTTTCGTGTTCCACTTGGAGAACGCAATCTTTCGAAAAACCAAACTTCGACCGATAGTTTTCAGATTTTTCAATTGTATATGTTTTTGTACATATATATATATATATATATATATATATATATATATATATATATATATATATATATATATATATATATATATATATATATATATATATATATATTATATATATATTTATATATATATATATATATATATATATATATATATATATATATATATATATATATATATATTTGCATACAGGTATATTTTTTAATAACGATCAAAGTTGGAACTAAATTTTGAAAAAGCTCGGTATTTTACGTTGAGTAAAAAGTTTATTATCGTGACTACTCTGCTAAAGTATATTATATATAAAAGTCATGGCAAGTAACGAAGCTCTACTTGAATTATGTAAGGGACAATGCTTGACGGGAGTAGAAGCCGCTAACTTTTGTAGGGAGGAGCGCATGAGAGAAATAGAAGCTTTGAAAGAGAGAGAGATAGAAGAACGGAAAATCCAAGCAGAAATTGATGAGTAAAAAATCGCTGCAGAGTTAGAAATGGAGGAATGCAGAATGAAGATGGAAGCAGAGGCTGACGAACGAAAGATCAAATCAGAGGCTGAAGAGCTTAAAGCGAGATTAGCAGCTAAAAAGGATGCTAGAGAGTCCGAAGAAAAAGTGATACAAATGAAATTAGATGCAGAAGAGCGTCAGCGTCAACATGAGGCGTCAACTGCACCTCCAAGCACCTCTCTCTCAAATAATACAACCACATATAACAAACTCCCCAAACTGAAGATGCCAAATTTCGACGAGAAAGTAAACAATATCGAAGAGTACATTACTCAGTTCGATAAGCACGCCATGGCAAATGCTATCCCTAAGGAAAGGTACGCCTATCTGTTGGGGTCTTTACTGACAGATAAGGCTGTTACAGTGTACAATGAACTTACGATAGAAGATGCGTCAAGTTTTGATGTCCTGAAGAAAGCTTTACTTGTCAGGTATGACCTCATGGAAAGTGGATACCGTTCCAAGTTTAAAACCATATCTCCTTCTACTGATGACAACCCTGCGGTCTATATGAAGAAGGTTCTCGACTCGCTTAAGAAATGAATAGTCGCCGCAGATGTGAAAGAGAGCGTAGAAGTTACTCAAATTTTTTGCCATTGACAAGTATATGACGATAGTACCAAAAGAGCTTTCCACATTCCTTAAGGAAAGGAATGATGAAGATATGGACGAGATTGTCTCAAGCTCTGAGAATTACCTCCAAACACACAAAATGAACCTAGCACCACGTAGTAGTAGTCACGTTAATAATAATAAAAGCAGACAAAATAGTAATAATAGGTTTTACGAGAAAAGGCCAGAATACCACAACACTCAGCTCACTAAAAATAATGTTTCGGCAAACGTTGCCCAGAGTAACGATAATAGAAAGGATTATAACAAAAGTTCACCTGAGCAGAAGAATCTGGTTACCTGCTGTAGGTGTCAAAATAAAGGATTGTCGGGTGTCGCTCACTAATGGTAGCGGCAAAAGTTTTAATACTTTTCATGGACAGCAGAGGGATGAAAATAGAACTACGGTGGCTTCTGCCGATATAACTGCGAAGGAAAAAGTCCTGCGGTTGCAGGTGAAGAGCCAGCCCAAGCTGTAGAACTATATATAGTGGGCGGTACTGATGGTAACCCTCATCGTCTGCCAGTCGTTAACGGCTTTGCAAACGATTATCGTGTCAGCTTTCTTCGAGATTCTGGATGTAATGGAACAGCCTTGCGACCAAAGTACGTCCCCAAGGAAAACTATACTGGAGAATACACCAACATGGGATTGTTAAACATTACTGTTAAGAAGGTTCCACTTGCTAGTGTAATATTAGACACACCATATTATACGGGGAAGACTACGGCTGTTGTGATGCCGGACGTTGTCTATGATTTGATATTAGGGAACATTGATGGGTCCTACCCCCAGATCAGCTTGATGAGAAGTGGGATGGGTCGAAGCTCCCGTATCTTAGTGAAAAGTAAGACGTTGTAACTTACAAGAAGTTGATTTCCCCGATCATCAATGAGGCTGTGGAGAGTACTGTCATTGAGTCACCTACTCATTTTGAAGTCCCGCTTAACAATCATCAATTCAAAAAAGAGGAAATGGAAGTTGTAAAAGTAGCCATACGGGATACATCTAGAGATCGAGGTATTGTCGTGGTCTCACAGGTAGAAGAGTCTCAAGCGGAAGAATCAAGAGTGGTCCAGAATCGCGTGACAGAGTGTGCCAACGGCAACATTATTATTAAAGAGGATACAGATGTATCAGAAGAATCATACTTTATTGATGCGGAAGTTGCCCCAAGCGTTGCAGCTCCTGCAGAAGTATCTGACGTTGAGGTTGATCAGGTCCATGATCTCATAAGAGATAGGGCAGACTTCAAGGATAAACAGAGATAAGATCCAACATTACAGAGAATTTGGAGGTCCATAGAGAAGGACGAAAAGAAAAATTTGATAATTAAAGAGTTGTTTTCAAGAATATAATTGAAAACCAAAATGAACGTAACGTGCTAGTCATACCCAAAGAATGTAGGGGTAAAGTTTTGAGCATAGTTTAAGATGAGGTATTCGGAGGGCATCAGGGAGTTAAGAAGACTATGGGGAATATAACACAACAATTTTATTGGCCAAACATTTACCAAGTTGTAACCAAGTTTTGCTACTCGTGTGATATTTGTCAAAGAACTTGCCCTAAAGGTAGAGTAGCAAAGGTACCTTTATGTTCCATGCCCATCATAGAGGAACCCTTTCAAAGAGTAGTAATAGATTTAGTCGGGCCAATAATACCACCATCGTCTGAGAGGCATCAATACGTATTAACGTTGGTAGATAGTGCAACAAGGTACCCCGAAGCCATACCTCTTAAAGGTATCTCTGTACAGAAGGTCACAGAAAGCCTATTGAGTATCTTCATGCGTCTAGGTGTTCCCAGGGAGGTGGTTTCAGATAATGGAACACAGTTTACATCTCTATTGATGAAAGACGTGGCGAAAATGTTAAATATTCCACAAACCTACTTCAGCATTTTTCACCCGATGACTCAGGGAGTCACGGAAAAGTTCAATGGAACATTGAGGACAATGCTCAAACGAATGTGCCATGAGCAAGTTCAAAAAAGGCACAAGTTTATTGAACCTTTATTATTTGCATACCGAGAAGCGCCACACAAGTCAACAGGGTTTTCTCCATTCGAACTTTTATATGGACGCACTATTAGAGGGCCCATGCAGATTCTTCACGAAATATGGGCCGGAGATATTAACCCAGAAGAGGTAAAATTGACGTACAAATACGTTTTCGACCTTCAAGAGAGAATAAATGAAACTTTGCGGTTGGCAAGTGAGAATTTATCTAGGACGCAAAGTAAACAAAAACGTTATTATGACAAGAGAGCAAGAAACAGAATATTAAAGGCAAGAGAGTATGCCTTAGTACTGATACCTACTTCACACAATAAAATGATTATGAGGTGGGGTGGACCGTATGAGATTGTTGCACCATACAGCCAAGATAATTACAGGATTAGAGGTGGTGACGTGATTAAAACGTACCACATTAATTTATTAAAGAAATATATCTCTAGAGAAAAGAATGGTACAGTTGGAGAAGGTCAGGATGACAACTATGATATTGGAGCATCGGATATTTTACGTGAGGCAGAGGATGAGGAAAACATCCCAGTTCCGGTGGTGAACTCAATACTGAAAAGAAATGAGAACCTTAGTGATGTTAAAATCAACGATTTTATATCCGACAGGATGAAAAGGGAGCTAATGGATGTCCTGGAGCCTCACAAGGACGCATTTACAGAATACCCGGAACGGCGCTCCATGATTACCATGTGATTGACCTTGTGGATGATAAATGTAATTTGACTGAGACCGTATACATTACTTTATACTACGCATGCGGAATTACGGAAGGAGATTGAGAAGATGTTGAGGATGGGGGTCATCGTAAAGTCTTCCTCTCCATTCTCGGCACCAGTAGTAGAAGTAGTGCAGAAGAAGGACGGAACCAAGCGTGTTTGTTCCGACTATCGTGCCCTTAACAAAGTTACCATATTTGACCCAGAACCTATGACTACAACATAGTCCTTATTTACAAAATTCGCGACTGACAAGTACTTCTTTAAGCTAGATTTATCAAAAGGGGATTGGCAAATACCGATCAAGCCAGAGGACGCATATAAGACCGGTTTCTCGACTGAGGATGGACATTTTCACTATGTGAAATTGCCTTTCGAAATGGTCAATGCGGGAGCTACGTTGGTCAAGGCTATGCGAAGGATACTTGATGAAATAAATGATGTGGACTTTTACATTGACGATATAATAGTTTACTCAAAGAACTGGAAAAGTCACTTGGACACGATGCGGATTGTGCTGTCAAAACTACAAAATGAAGGTTATACAGTGAGACCTTCGAAGTGCGAGTTTGCTGCTTCTAGCGTGGACTTTTTGGGGCACCACATAGGAAACGGTGTCAAAGGACTTCAGGACGACCATGTGGAGAAGATTTTGAAGGCAGAACCACCCAAGAACAAAAAACAGGTGAGATCTTTCTTAAGACTGACCGCCTATTATCGGGATTTTGTAAAGAATTACGCTGAAGCCACTGCGCCTCTTACTGACCTCAAGAAGAAAGGGGAGCCCACAAGGGTCAGGTGGCAAGAGAAGCACCAAACAGCTTTTGAAAAAAGAAGTCATTAACATCCAAGCCAATATAACGTATGCCTGGGATAAACAAAATATTTACCCTGCAGGTGGATGATTCGGATACATCGCTAGGATTTGTTTTGCTCCAAGAAGAGGATGATGTACTCCACCCGATTGCGTATGGGTGTAACAAGTTACCGCCAACCCAACAATGCTACTCGATCCTAGAAAAGGAAGCTTTGACTATTGTAACATGGGTGAAGAAGTTCGAGCCATACTTGCAGGGTAAAGGGTTCGTGTTACAATCGGATCATAGACCCTTGGCTGCAATGAATAAAAAGTAATACGATAGTCCTCAGATCATGCGTTGGGCACTGTTTCTACAGCGGTTTAGGTTCCTGCTCCAGCTCATACACGGCAAGGATAACATTATCGCCGACTACTTAAGTAGATCTATCGGTAATGGAAGGATCGAAAGTTTATATCGACGTATTGGAGAAGAAATTGACATTCTCACAATCGATCAAAGCGAGAATGCGAAGTAAGAAATTTACGATGTAAATTACTTGAATGGAGAGCTAGATGTAACGGTTGAACATGCTCGATTTGTTCTTTTGTTAAAATGTCAATCCCCAATCATGTAGAACCATCATTTGCAGAGCATTTTCAATCGATTGAGTTTCCCATTGGTATATATATATATATACAGAACCTGTAAATATATATATATATATATATATATATATATATATATATATATATATATTATATATATATATATATATATATATATATATATATATATATATATATATATATATATATATATATATATATATATATATATATAATGATAATTATTCTTATAATTATCATCATATATCTATGTCATTATTATGATGGTTTTAGAGATATATATATATATATATATTATTATTATATTATATTATTATTATATATATATATACATATATTATTACTATTTAATTTATTTATTTATATTAGTTTTAGCTAGAAGTGTACATTTGTAATTATATACATATTATTATATATATTATTATATACATATTACATATATATATATTATTATTATGTGATTTTATTTAAAATTATTATTATTCTCTTATATATATTTAGATATTATATATTGCATATCTTATTA
This sequence comes from Trachelipus rathkii, assembly GCA_015478945.1. Taxonomy (NCBI): domain Eukaryota; kingdom Metazoa; phylum Arthropoda; class Malacostraca; order Isopoda; family Trachelipodidae; genus Trachelipus; species Trachelipus rathkii. The sequence goes on along the minus strand of JABUQX010059745.1, from coordinate 80,561 downwards.
TATATATATGTATATACTACTATTATTATATATATATATACATATATATGGTAAATTTGTAGAAGCTGTACTGTTGCTATAGACGTAAGGTTGACAAGTTTTTAATTTTGCGAAGTTCCTGAAATCGTACGAAGTAATTTGCAATTTTGAGTTCGATTTTTTTGTAAAATAGGCATTTGTATTACGCATTATTTTGCTTCACTAATTGTATTAAAGGAAAGTTCTTTCAGACGTATAAATTTATTAATTTAAATATTTAGTATAATAATAATAATAATAATAATAATAATAATAATAATAATAATAATAATAATAATAATAATAATAATAATAATAATAATAATAATAATAATAATAATAATAATAATAATAATAATAATAATAATAATTTATTTTTATTTTAATTTCATTTAATTTATTTTAATTTAATTTAGTTTATATAAATATAATTTTTTTAAAATCATTTTTCTTTTTTTGTAGTTCTTGAAACAAAAGTCTCCAATATACAAGGTTGGGTATAATGGTCAAGACTTTAACGTTATTGCGTATAAGGAGGTGAGG
>JABUQX010059745.1:75000-77500 GCA_015478945.1 Trachelipus rathkii | reverse complement strand
ATTATTATTATTATTATTATTATTATTATTATTATTATTATTATTATTATTATTATTATTATTATTATTATTATTATTATTATTATTATTATTATTATTATTATTATTATTATTATTATTATTATTATTACGATTTCTTAATTTGTAAATATTTCAGAAGTCATATTATAAAATAAATAAAAATATAAAATAGCAAGTCTTATTTTGTAATATATTTCGAAGTTAAAAAGTCTTATGAGTTTATATTTTAATTATTTTATGGAAAGGAGTGAAGCGCAGTTTTGATTTTAAAGTTGTGTTTTTTGTTTAAGTCTTGAGAATTTTAATTTTTTTTTATTTTAATATAATGAAACGTTGTCAGGTTGGCTCCGCCTTTGTGTTGTAATTAGAAGAATGCAAGTTACCTGCTGTTTTAGGATAAAAGGTGAATACACATTTAAATGTTACTGATTGTCAGGTGTTCTTATTGGTCAAATGGGTATCTTAGTTTGATTGATTGCGCTTGTATTTAACAGTATGTTTTTCAGTTTAAGAATGACTTTGTCCTTGGATCTATTTGAGCTTTGATGAGTTGAAAGGGTATACGTGGCAGCATACCATTTTAACGTCTGCAATTACTGTTATGTCTTTGTCTCGATATCTGCTCGTTAGTAGTAATACCTGTGTTGTCTAAATTACCTGTGTTAAATTATGCAATATTTATTCCACTGTATTTAGAGTCATTTTTAATACTTTTAATGGTTTGTGTTAATGTCAATAATATGGTTATTTATTTTATTTTATCACGCGACTGATTTAAGGTGTTTAAATGTATAATTATTATCATCATCGAGGTTAGTTGAAAGTGTCACATGTTAACATACACCTGTGTTTGATGACGTAAGTGTTGTTTTATTTTTGGTATATTTTATTCACATGCATTATTCTGACTTTGAATATTTTTTTAAAGATAATGTTTTAATATTATTGATAATATTTAGGAGTATTTTAAAAGTAATATTTTTAATATTATTTATATTATTTTTGAAGCTTTAATATTTATTTATTTTAAACTAAATATTGTCTTGTTATTTTTTAACTAGTTAAAGTGAAAGCATATCTTTTGTTAATTAATCTTCAGGTAATAATTTAATTATTAACTGAGGGGAAATTAGGATCAGATATCTTAATTTCCGGTTGTCTCATTCATAGGTATATATTTATATATAGTATAATTAATATTTATTTAATAATATTCTTGTTCGGTATTTTTTTTTATTAGTATTGTCCATTATACCCTCGGTTCTCGTAAAGTAGTCCTATTTTTCAAGACTGGGGATATAATATTCAATACGTTTAGATTTTCATTTTAAATTAAATCATTATTTAATACATAGAAATATTTTAATATTTGTATTTGTTTTTTTTTATTTTATCTTTCATTATACCCCTTCTCTTATGATTTAGAAGTATTTCATAAAATATTGGGGATATAATATCAGGTTCTTATATTACATAGTATTATTTGTTGTATGATATAAGGAAAGATATTTATTTATTATTTATTTTTTTCATTTAATAAATAATTGTAAATATATTGTGGTGTCAATTTTATTCAAGCTTTATTTATTCTGATTGATCTTATTAATATTTTGACGTTTGATAATACTAATAAATGAACCCTTTGCACTGTGATACTTTCGTATTAATCATAGAAGGATTTTGTAGGTTAGCATATTCTTTGTGCAAGTGTTTCAGGATCCATCAGATCCATCATAATCTTTTGATTAACCCATTAACGGCCATAATTCGGCTGCTATTTTTTTAACGATATGACACTTGTTCTTATCTTCTATAGGCCTTAGATGATTGCTCAGTTAATTTCATTAAAATTCTTCAAGGGCTTGTACCCAAAAATGACCGTCCCATTTTTGGGACATTGGCCACTATTCACGAAAATACCCAAAAAGATGAAAAACATGTGCATTATTTGGAATTGTTTATTTTCCTAAAAGTAATGAATAAAATATAAAATTCTTATTTATAACAGTATATATATATATATATATATTATATATATTATTATTATATATATATATATATATATATATAGTTATATATATATATATATATATATATATATATATATATATATATATATATATATATATTAGATATACATATATATATATATATATATATATATATATATATATATATATATATATATATATATATATATATATATATATATATATATATATATATATATATATATATAATTTGTATTCAATCTCTGAAAACATACACCGTGAAGTGAAACATTGTATCTAAAGCAAATTGGTTTCGTATTTTTCCCACAGTAAGCGCATCGTTGTCGGGATTCTATAGGCTTTACCAAATGATTTCCTGCGTCGAACCTGATTTCTTCATTTACTCTTCCTTTCAAAAATATGTGTTGTGGAGTGTTGTGGCTTGCCTGCGTTCGATAGACGTCATTGACATCGTCCGCCTGAGCGGA
>JABUQX010059745.1:60000-70000 GCA_015478945.1 Trachelipus rathkii | reverse complement strand
TATATATATATATATATATATATATATATATATATATATATATATATATATATATATATATATATATATAGTATATATATATATATATATACATATATATATATATATATATATATATATATATAATTATATCTCAAAACTACTACAATAGCTACAGCGAAAAGGAATACATTTTTGGAATCCTGGTAAAATTTTGATAGGAAAATGTAAAAAATAAAAATATAAAAATTATTGTTAATAATTATAGTAATATGATTAGAGAGCCTTTTTATAGACCTTTTATTATATTACTGTTAAAATAAATAGACTTTCATTAAATTTTTTTTTTTTGAACTAAAGAATACCCCAAGGGTATACCGCACCGATGGTAGGGAGTCGGCCCTTTGTCTTCCGGGGAACCATGGCCGGGGTAGGACTACCTCCCTCAGGGTCTCCAACCCTCCGCTCTTTGGTATTTGGGTGTCGCCGGGGTTCCTCCGCTCTCCCTACGGGGTATGGAAACATCCCTGTTCCCCGTCGGCTCGAGCTCCCAAATTGCCCGTGTAATACCTTACAAATAATATATATATATATATATATATATATATATATATATATATATATATATATATATATATATATATATATATATATATAGTATATATATATATATATATATATATATATATATATATATATATATATATATATATATATATGTACTATGTCCTAGCACCCCCAAAAAAAATAGCCAATTTTTATGTTTAATTTTTTTTTACATTTTCCTATGTAAAATTTTACAAGGATTCCAAAAATGTATTTATTTCCCTGTAGTTTTGTTTTTGAGATATGTTTTATCCACTAGGCCATCCACGTCCCCAAAAAAGAACGCTTCAAGCTTAGTTTTTAAAGCACTCGGTTTTCTCATCCCATAATTGCTGAGTACTCAAAGGCCTTATTTTTATTATTATTATTATTATTATTATTATTATTATTATTATTATTATTATTATTATTATTATTATTATTATTATTATTATTATTATTATTATTATTATTATGGACCTGTTATGTTTTACGACTCCGTCAGTTTTGATTTTTTTTTTTTTTTTTTTTTTTTTATAAATATTTCTAGTATTTGATCCTAACAGTCAATTTAATGGGTGAAAAACATGATTCAAAATATATAGGACCAGTTACGTTTTACGACTCGTCAGTTTTAGAATTTTTTTTTTTTTTTAACTAAAGGAATACCTAAGTAAACTGCAAAGATGACAGGAGTCGGGGGTCTCTCGGTCTTCCGGGGGAACGACAGGGTAGGACTATTTCCGGGGAGGGTCTCCGGAACCCCTGCTCTTGGTATTTGGGTGTCGTGGGTTCCTGCCCCTCACCACGGTATGGAAACGCCCCCTCTGTCCCCGTCGGCTCGAGCCAACTATTTTTATTATTTTTACATTTATGTAATAAGCTTTACTACGCTGATTTCCAAATATGTAATTGTTTGTAAGTGTTGTACTTTTCGAGATATTTCATTTAAGGAAATTTTTTTTTTTTTTTTTTTCTTTTTACATTTTTGTAATAAGCTTTATACGCTGATTTCAAATATGTAATTGTTTTTTTTAAATTTTATTGATATAAATGTGGTGTTTAAATAATTATTTAAAATATTTTGAACTTTTAAATCATGTCAATCACCAATGAAATTCATTGTTAGTATCATATACTAGCAATATGTTAAAAAAAAAAAAAATCAAAACTGACGGAGTCTTAAAACATAACAGGGCCTTATTATTATTATTATTATTATTATTATTATTATTATTATTATTATTATTATTATTATTATTATTATTATTATTATTATTATTATTATTATTATTATTATTATTATTATTATTATTATTATTAAGTCCCAGCCTTACACCATGTTGAAAGAAACGTCTGAACAACTGACTGGCAACGATCGTTACGAGGGATTCTGTATAGACCTCATTCAAAAGGTGGCCGAGATACTTAAATTTAATTATTCGATTTATTTGGAGCCCGAAAATGCGTACGGGTCGTTAGTCGATGGAAAGTGGAATGGCATGATGAAAGCTCTTCTCGATAACGTAAGTTCGCTTTATATCCCTTTTAATTTTAATTAATTAAAAAAATAGAATACATATAAATTAAAAAAAAAATTGGTTTGAAAAATTAGGCGTTGTAAAGACTTTAAATTCTATTTTTTTTCACATTAACACACACACACACACACATACATATATATATATATATATATATATATATATATATATATATATATATATATATATATATATATATATATACAAGGATATATATATATATAATAAATACACATATATATATATATAAATATATATATATATATATATATATATATATATATATATATATATATATATATATATATATATATATATATATATATATATATATATATATATATATATATATATATATATATATATATATATATATATATATATATATATATAGTTGTGCTAACGGATCCCAGGCAAAGGCGGGGAGCGGCGTCCCCTGCACTCAGGGTCTTTCCCGAGTGATTTTTCGGGGGCTCCCCGCCGCGGGCTACCTTTTGGGAGCCGGAACCCCTTGGGGTCCCATATTTCTATCCATTCGCCATGTAAGTGAGTGAGAGTGTTTATACCTGACCATATGCTCATGTACTTTCATGAGCTTTTGTTACCCTACCCCCCTTAGCTCATCCCCTACCCCTATGACGTAATCACTCAGAAGTAGATTATAAGCTGGGCCAGGGTTCGAGCCCTGCCACCGTCTTCCCTGAGTGATTTTCCGTGGACTTCCCTGTGGGAGCTATCTTCCTATGTACTTTTCCTTTCTGGCGTTTTACCCTGGGGGGCTGTGCCCCTAGGGGTCCCCTATTTCTATTCATTTGCCATGTACGTGAGTGAGTGTGTGTGTGTGCGTGCGTGAGCACATGCTCATGCACATTCACGAGCGTTTTTTACCCAACCCCTATTTGTTCACCCACCCCCCTTTGTTCTTTGCTAAGGCGTCATCACCAAATACGTTCCTGAGTGTGTTTAGACCTATCTAGTCCGTGTACGTGGCGTAGCCTTGTACATGGGTGGCGTAGCCACGTCCATGAAAGTAACTGAGCTACTTTCATGAAAGTAGCTGGGCTACTTTCAGGACTACTTTCATGAAAGTAGCTGAGCTGGACTCGAAGGCCAACGCGAACGCGACCGCTGGCGCGAAACCGACGCGAGCGCCCGCAGGCGCAGTATTACCGCGCGCGCGACCGCTAAAATATTTAGCTGGTTATGTTTTGTGTTGGTACATTTGAATAAAAATGTGTTTTTAGTGACCGTGAGGACGTAAAGGCGTTGCGCCAGGAGGGGTCCCCCTCTCACCTTCCTCCTGGCGACACGTCTTTACGTCTTTACGTCCATAGGGTACGTAAAAACATGTTTTTACATACCCCTAAGGACGAAAAGACGTTGCGCAAGCTGTACAGATGACCCCCATCCCACCCTCTGAGCGATACGTCTTTACGTCTTTACGTATTTACGTCTTTACGTCTTAACTGTCACAACATTAATTTTTGTTTATTAAATATGGTATATATATATATATATATATATATATATATATATATATATATATTTAATAAAAAATATATATATATATATATATATATATATATATATATATATATATATATATATATATATATATATATATATATATATATATATATATATATATGTATATATATATATATATATATATATATATATATATATATATATATATATATATATATATATATATATATATATATATATATATATATATATATATATATATATATATATATAACCCAACAACATCACCACTACAACAACAAATGACGATACCATCCACACTACCACCAACATCGCCATCAGGAACAACACCAAGAACAACAACAAGAACAACACAATAACAACAACAACAACAGCAATAACAGCAACAACAACAACAACAACAATACTGATACCATCAACGCTATCACCAACAACGACATCAGCAACAACAACAACAACAACAACAACAACAACAACAACAACCGCTATCTGACTACGTGTATTTATATCTCTCTATATATATATATATGTAAATATAACGTATAAAAAAAAAAATAAATAAAAATATATATATATATATATATATCTATATATATATATATATATATATATATATATATATATATATATATATATATGGAGAAGATGAAAAAGAAGTCTCACAGAGGATGTATCGGTGCTTAACAGGTATAAGTGTGTTTATATATGTTTTGAGTACTCGCTAATGAGTCTGAGGACCCACTTAATGGGTTCCTAGCTAAATGGCAAAGAATGATGATGAAGTAAAAATGGGGGTATAGAGCTGAAAAGAGAAAGGAGATGGAGGTACTCGCACCATAAAACATGCATTTCGACATACTTTATCAATCCAGTGTTCAAAGATGTATGTAGTTAGAGTTTTTATACGTAGATTCCTATATTTTATTTTTTGAAAACTTTTCTCATTGTTAAAGTTTTTGAAAAACATTTTGTTTTTCAAAGAAAAAGTTGTCAAATTTCAATAAAAACAAAGCTCAAACAGTGAAACAAATACCGCAAACCCCAATGGGTACCCCTCCCCAAACTCCCCAGATGTGGGCGTTTGTGGACTTTGAAAAAGCCATTGATAGGATTGATAGGGAAAAGCTATGGCGAGCACTGGACGAAGAAGAGTATGAAGTATCACAAAAATAAAAAAGCGCAATAAAAAGTACACGCAGCGGTACAAAAATAAGATACGGGTAGAAGTAAGAGAAGAAGGATGGTTTGAGGTGAGTTCAGGAGTGAGACAGGGAATTGTGCTCTTTTCCCTGCTATTCATATTATACATGGATTACGGACTTAAGAGCATAAGTAGACAGTTGGACAATGAGCACACACTACTTTATGCCGATGATGCAGCATTGATAGCAGACGAGGGGCGGACTTGCAAGAAATGTTGAACAGATGGGATGCCCAAATTGGTGAAAGAGGTATGAAGATGAATACGGAGAAGACGGATGTAATGAGAATAGCTAGAGAAAGAACAAAAATGAACATCAAAATAGAAGAAGAGACTGCAGGTGTATACCCAAACACTTGGGGGTGAGGATGGAGGGGTGAGGAGATCAGGGAGGGGAGATAGTACATACAGTACTGAAAAAAATAGCTATACCAAAAGAAGTGAAAATGGTGATGTACAAAACAATACTGAGACCATTACTAGTGTATGGATTGGAATGCTGGGCACTGAACACAACACAAATGAGAAGAATGGAGGCGACGGAGATGAGGGTGCAGAGGATGATTGAGGGAGTTACCCTGAGAGATAGGCGGAGAAGTGAGGAAATACGGAGAGCTGAGAAATGGATCAATAACTAAACATATACAACAGAATCAACTAAGATGGTATGGTACATCAAGAGAATGGCAGAGGGAACTGGACCAAGAAGGATGCTGTAATGGATGCCTGTGCGCCATAGACCCACGGGCTGGCCGCAGAAAAGATGGAAGAAAGCGGTGGAAGATGCGATGAACTTCAGAGGAGTGTCTATGGTGGATGTGGAGGAGAGAAGAATGTACGAAGATAGAAACCACTTGAGGAGGTTCTGCAGAGGCTACACCTGACAGGTCAATACAGATACTATTTCTGAAAACTTGCAGGAATATATATATATATATATATATATATATATATATATATATATATAGAAACATAAATATAAAGAAAATTAAAAATATATATATATATATATATATATATATATATATATATATATATATATATATATATATATATTAACATATATATATATATATATATATATATATATATATATATATATATATATATATATATATATATATATATATAGATATATATATATATATATATATATATATATATATATATATAAATATATATATATATATATATATATATATATTCATCATTTTTCGCCCATATAACATCTCAAGTAGAAAATATTTCATCGTCTGCGTAGTAATAATGCGACTGTTTCGCGCGACTCAGACCCGGGTCTGGAGCCAGACTTCCCGTCCGGCTCCGACTCAGGCCCCTGAACCAGAGCATCCGATGACTCATCTTCTTCTTCAGCTATCTATGTTTTGGGAACTTTGCACTTATAACTCTTATCAAACAATCCTTCACTGTGATTGGATGAAATGAGCCAATCACGGTCGAGGATGTCATTCACTGATACGAATTAAGATTAGTTAAAAATAAGATACGAGTAGAAGTAAGAGAAGAAGGATGGTTTGAGGTGAGTTCAGGAGTGAGACAGGAAAGTGTGCTCTTGTCCCTGCTATTCATATTATACATGGATTACGGACTTAAGAGCATACGTAGACAGTTGGACAATGAGCACACACTACTATATGCCGATGATGCAGCATTGATAGCAGACGAGGGGCGGACTTGCAAGAAATGTTGAACAGATGGGATGCCCAAAGTTAAAAATCACTCTGTGTTTCTACGACTACTACTACTACTACTACTACTACTACTACTACCACTACAGCCATTACTACTATTACTGCTACTGTCATTACTACAATTACTGCTACTACTACTATTACTGCTACTACTACTACGACCACTGCTACTACTACTACTACTTCTACTGCTATTACTACTACTACTACTATTACTACTACGACTATCACTACAACTGTTATACGGACTCCGTATCCATTCTAGCTTAATGTTTGATGTAACATACATTAAGTAAATCGATAGCATCTTTTACTTCTGGTTCCAGTATTCTGCTGCTAGGTAGTAAGAATCTTTATTATTATTACTGTTATTTTCATGCAAATGGGTGCACAAACAGTACGTAAAGCTATAAAGCAGTAAAGCATGGGTCGGAGAGAGAGGGTGTGATGGACCCATGCAGTGGGGGCTATTTGCCCTGACTGCTTTAAGTCCTTAGGGTCAGTAAAAACGTGTTTTTACTGAAATGTTTCAGTACTAAACATAAAAATAAGTGACTTTATTAATATCTCAATCTGAAAAATCTAGCTATGTTAGAAAATTATGTTAGAAACGTTGGTCATGGTTAGATTCACTTTAGAATTTTGTTAATGTCAACTTTTATTCGCAGTCCATAATGGTATTATATTTGATAAAGATAGTTAGGGGACCTACGTTTTTGTTGTTGTTGTTGTTGTTGTATTTGTTGTATTTCTTGTTGTTGTTGTTGTTGTTGTTGTTGTTGTTGTTGTTGTTGTTGTTGTTGTTGTTGTTGTTGTTGTTGTTGTTAGTGGTAGTGTTGTTGTTGTTGTTGTTGTTGTTGTTGTTGTTGTTGTTGTTGTTGTTGTTGTTGTTGTTGTTGTTGTTGTTGTTGTTGTTGTTGTTGTTGTTGTTGTTGTTGTTGTTGTTGTTGTTAGTATTGTTGGTCTCGGCATTGTTTGTGTTGTTTTTGCTGGAATATATATATATATATATATATATATATATATATATATATTATATATATATATATATTATTACATATATATTATTATTATTATTATTATTATTATTATTATTATTATTATTATTATTATTATTATTATTATTATTATTATTATTATTATTATTATTTATATATTATTATTAAATAATATAATATTATTATATATATATATTATTATATATGTTATATATATTATTTATTTATTTTATTTATTATATATAAATATATATATTATAAATATATATATATATATATTATATATATATATATATATATATATATATATATATATATATATATATATATATATATATATATATATATATATATATATATATATATATATATATATATATATTTAAGTCTAAGTTCAAAGTTTAGAAAACGAATAATATAAATGTATACGTTTGAATAAAACAAGGAGATATATTTATTAATAACAAATATCATTCGATGTTTCTACTACTACTACTACTACTACTACTACTACTACTACTACTACTACTACTACTACTACTACTACTACTACTACTACTACTACTACTACTACCAATGTTATAACTGTTATACGAGTGTTATTTTCATTAAATGCGTGTTCTGCTAGGACATAAAACAGTAAATCAGTATAGTAAAACAGTAAAGCTGTAAAACACGGGATGGACAGAGTTTAGGGAGGGGTACCCATTGGGGTTTGCGGTATTTGTTTCACTGCTTTAGGGTCAGCAAAACATTGTTTTTATTGAAAATTTGACAACTTTTTCTTTGAAAAACAAAATGTTTTTTAAAATCTTTACAATGAAACAAGTTTTCAGTAAATAAAATATAGGAATCTAAGTATAAAAACTCTAACTACATACATCTTTGTACACTGGATTGATAAAGTAAGTCGAAATGCAAGTTTTTTGGTGCGAGTACCTCCATCTCCTATCTCTTTTCAGCTCTATACCCCCATTTTTACTTCATCATCATCCTTTGTCATTCAGCTAGGAACCCATTAAGTGGGTCCTCAGACTCATTAGCGAGTGCTGAAAACATATATAAACACACTTATACCTATTAAGCACCGAAACATCCTCTGGAAGACTTCTTCTTTTTCATCTTCTTCATATATATATATATATATATATATATATATATATATATATATTTATATATATATATATATATATATATATATATATATATATATATATATATATATATATATATATATATATATATATATATATATATATATATATGTATGTTGTGAAGGTAAAGACGTAAAGACATATCGCTCAGAGGGTGGGATGGGGGTCTTCTGTACAGCTTGCGCAACGTCTTTTCGTCCTTAGGGGTAGTAAAAACATGTTTTTACGTACCCTAAGGACGTAAAGACGTAAACACGTAAAGACCTAAAGACGTGTCGCCAGGAGGGAGGTGAGAGGGGGACCCCTCCTGGGCGGCTCACGCAACGCCTTTACGTCCTCACGGTCACTAAAAACACATTTTTATTGAAATGTACCCACACAAAACATAACCAGCTAAATATTTTAGCGGTCGCGCGCGCGGTAAGATTGCGCCTGCTGGCGCTCGCGTTGGTTTCGCGCCAGTGGTCGCGTTCGAGTCCATTTCAGCTACTTTCATGAAAGTAGCCTTGAAAGTAGCTCAGCTACTTTCATGGAAGTGGCTACGCCACCCATGTACGAGGCTACGCCACGTACACGGACTAGCTAGGTCTAAACACACTCAGGAACGTATATGGTGATGACGCCTTAGCAAAGAACAAAGGGGGGTGGGGAGAGAACAAAGGGGAGTAGGGTAAAAAACGCTCGTGAATGAGCATGTGCTCACGCACACCTCACTCACGTACATGGCAAACGAATAGAAATAGGGGACCCCTGGGGGCACAGCCCCCCAGGGTAAAACGCCAGACAGGAAAAGTACATAGGAAGATAGCTCCCACAGGGGAGCCCACGGAAAATCACTCAGGGAAGACGCTGGCAGGGCTCGAACCCTGGCCCAGCCTATAATCTACTTCTGAGTGATTACGTCATAAGGGGTAGGGGATGAACTAAGGGGGGTAGGGTAAAAAACGCTCATGAAAGTACATAAGCATATGGTCAGGTATAAAGACACTTACTCACGTACATGGCGAATGTATAGAAATATGGAACCCCTGAGGGGACGGGCCCCAAAACAAAACGGCAACCCCGAAAAGTACCCCAAAAGGTAGCTCGCGGCGGGGAGTCCGCGGCGGGGAGCCCCCGAAAAATCACTCAGGAAAGACCATGAGTGCAGGGGGCGCCGCTCCCCGCCTTTGCCTTGGATCCGTTAGTACTATTTATATATATATATATATATATATATATATATATATATATATATATATATATATATATATATATATATATATATATATATATATATATATTTGTATATATATATTTCTATATATATATATATATATAT
>JABUQX010059745.1:50000-55000 GCA_015478945.1 Trachelipus rathkii | reverse complement strand
ACATAACATAATATAAGTTCTTTGAATAAAAAATCATAGTAAAGTGTAATAGTTTACTGATCCTAAAGCAGTAAATCAGTAAATCAGTAAATCAAACCATCAGCCCCCACCCCTACCCACCATTCCATGATCTATTGATCTTTTGATTCAGGTCACATTTCGAGTATCATTTCGGATAAACATAGCATAAAAATAATTTCTTTATATACTAACCAACGAATATATGCTGACGTAACAACGTAACAACGTAACAATTCTAACGTAACAAAACTTATAAAGCTAAGACATCTTAACCTGAACTAAAAATATAATGTGCAACAACAAACCTAATACATCTTAAGCACGAATAAACTACTAACACTAACAAAGTTCCATGCTTAACGAAAGCAAGGTACCTAACTCAGTGAACAAAACGTAACCTATTCACACTTTTGCACGCATATATCTAACATATCAATGTTAATGTTACAGTAACATGGTAATATTTAACAAAAATTATCATAACCTTGTCTAATTATCATACTGACCAACGATTATAAGCTAACGTAGCAATGCTTTTTTACATTAACATAGTAATATTTAACAAAACCTTACCATAATCTTACCTAACTATCATAATACCTAACGGATAAATGCAAACATAGTAAAGTTTTTATCCTCTCTAAAGCTAAACTATGAACATAACATTCTTAACAAGCAACAGCCAAACGGATAAACAGCCATCATTAACAACTTATAAGTTTATTTTAAATATATTAATTAATCTAAGCAGGGGACATGGGATTGATGATAAACTGAGCATGTTCTATATATCTTTCCAGAGATTCAACCCCCTTTGAAAGGATGTAAGTATAAATGCATTTAGCAACACTAAACCATTTTTCTGTATATTTTGGTTTAACAGCAAACACAGGGAGAAGCAAACTTATCCATGTTGCTAGTTATTAACATACTCCTGTATACCTCATTATACGGAAAACCACATATTTCAGTGTAAATATCGTAGATTACCCCATGAGCTATATGTATTAAGTCCTCAAGTATGTTGACGTCGTCAAAATGTGATGCTAATTCGTTTTTCATTTTAATCAAAGCCGTAATATTTTCAGATGTTCGAACCGTGAGACTTTTACATGTATGCCAGAAGGGGACACTATCGACGGGTTTCCAATAGTTGTGTACATCAAGGCTTTTTATATTGTCATGCGACGAGAAAACAGCATTTATTCTACTAGAACCTCTCAAAGTGTCTCCACCACTAGATATTTTACTACGAGTCGATGTAAAAGATGACACACACTTAGCCTTTACCCAGACTCCTGTGATATCAATAATCTTGATGAATTCTTCAACAGAAATGAATAAGGGTCTATTATTTACACCTCCGGCTGGAATACAAATTATGTATCTGACTCCATTTGGTTTACGATTAAATTTAAATGATACATCGTTGGGAATAACGAAGGTTCTCGTAAAGATATCACTAGCAAGCATAGAGGAGCTGTGAGACGTCATTGTATCAACACAGAGAAAAATATCCTACTGATGAAACTCGAGTGTATAAACAGTCCCCAAATGTAATGAGATTCTTTCTTTCAACCAATCAGAAGAAAGTAAACAAGAATACGACGTACGAACGAACCATATCAGGTCGAAAGTACAAAGCCTGACAACAACAACAACAACAACAACAACACAATAATATGAAACAAACTTAGACAAAACAAAACAAAACATAACAAAGTTTTATCCAAACATGACATAAAAATAAGTTCTTTGAATAAAATATCATAGTAAAGTGTAATATTTATGTCATCCTAAAGCAGTAAATCAGTAAATCAGTAAATAAAACAGCCCAACCTACCCTCTCTACTCTCCCCACCATCCTTTCCATGATCTATTGATCTATTGATCTATCGATTCAAGCCATATTTCGAGGATCATTTTGGATAAACATAACATAAAATAAGTGTTTTATACACTGACCAACGAATATTTGCTACCGTTACAAAGTTTTCAAATCAATAAAGCTAACATATTGTAGCATAAACTAAGAATATAATGTACAACGACAAGCCTAACATACCTTACCCACGAATAAACCGTCAACATTAACAAAGTTCCACAGCATAACCTGACCAAATATTATTTTATTATCACATACACGAATATCATTATTATTATTATTATTATTATTATTATTATTATTATTATTATTATTATTATTATTATTATTATTATTATTATTATTATTATTATTATTATTATTATTATTATTATTATTATTATTATTATTATTATTATTATTATTATTATTATTATTATTTAATAAACATAAAGTTTTAAGAACCTTAAAGTTAACATAATATCGCCTAAACTAAGAACATAACATACCTTACGTACAAAAAAAACAGTCAACATTAACAAAGTAATCTGATTAATATCAGTAAAGTAACTACCACGGCATCACAAAACGTAACCTACTTGCCTACACCCTACAAAGAACCTAACTATCATACTTACCGAGGTTGACGCTGTATAACACACAGATTTTCAGTTAGGCCTTCACGGTAGGCTTATCATTAGGGTTACTTTTATGTTTATACAAAATCTTTCATGAATGCGCCCCCTCATCAACATAAGCTCAATCTTTACTATACATAACCGAACAATTTTCAGCAACGAACCCCACCACTTGGAGATCACCCCCAGAAAGATACATGAAGATCCATCGCGGGGTACCCGAATGGAGGTGTAAGCGGCAATGGCACAGCCTACTAGGATATCACCCCAGATAGATGCATGAAGACCATCTCGGGGTACCCAGAAGGGGGGTGTAAGCAGTAAGGGCACAGACCAAAGGGCTGTGCCCTTATGTTTGATTTACTGATTTACAGTTTTAGGATGACATAAATATTACACTTTACTATGATATTTTATTCAAAGAACTTATTTTTATGTCATGTTTGGATAAAACTTTGTTATGTTTTGTTTTGTTTTCTCTAAGTTTGTTTCATATTATTGTGTTGTTGTTGCTGTTGTTGTCAGGCTTTGTACTTTCGACCTGATATGGTTCGTTTGTACGTCGTATTCTTGTTTACTTTCTTCTGATTGGTTGAAAGAAAGAATTTCATTAAATTTGGGGACTGTTTATACACTCGAGTTTCATCAGTAGGATATTTTTCTCTGTGTTGATTCGATGACGTCTCACCCCTCCTCTACGCTTGCTAGTGATATCTTTACGAAGACCTTTGTTATTCCCAACGATTTATCATTTATATTTAATCGTAAACCAAATGGAGTCAGATACATTATTTGTATTCCAGCCGGAGGTGCCAATAATAGACCCTTATTCATTTCTGTTGAAGAATTCATCAAGATTATTGATATCACAGGAGCCTGGGTAAAGGCTAAGTGTGTGTCATCTTTTACATCAACTCGTAGTGAAATATATAGCGGTGGAGACAGTTTGAGAGGTTCTAATAGAATATAAGCTGTTTTCTCGTCGAGTGACAATGTAAAAAGCCTTGATGTACACAACTATTGGAAACCCGTCGATAGTGTCCCCTTCTGGCATACATGTATAGGTTTCACAGTTCGAACATCTGAAAATATTTTAGCTTTGATTAAAATGAAAAATAAATTAGCATCACATCTTGACGACGACGACATACTTGAGAACCTAATACATATTGCTCATGGGGTAATCTACGATATTTACACTGAAATATGGGGTTTTCCTTATAATGAGGTATACAGGAGTATGTTAATAACTAGCAACATGGATACGTTTGCTTCTCTCTGGCTTGAGAGAGTGCGTGCTGTTGAACCAAAATATACTGAAAATGGTGTAGTGTTGCAGAATGCATTTATACTTACATCCTTTCAAAGAGGGTTGAATCTCTGGAGAGATATATAGAACATGCTCAGTTTATGTTCAATTCCATGTCCCCTGCTTAGATTAAATAATATATTTAAAATAAACTTATATGTTTTATGTATTTATATAACGTTCTTTTCAATGAAAAATATATGTTATAAAAATGAAAACTTGTTTTACTTCCCCTATGTTCGCTTTATTGATTAAGTTGTTAATGATAGCTTTTTATTCGTGCGGCTGTTGTGTGTTAATTATGTTATGTTCATAGTTTAGCTTTAAATAGGATAAAAACTTTACTATGTTTGCATTTATCCGTTAGTTATTATGATAGTTAGGTAAGGTTATTGTAAATTTTGTTAAATATTACTATGTTAATGTAAAAAAGCATTGCTACGTTAGCTTATATTCGTTGGTCAGTATGATAATTAGACAAGGTTATGATAAGTTTTGTTAAATATTACTATGTTACTGTAAAATTAACATTGATATGTTAGATATATGCGTGCAAAAGTGTAAATAGGTTACGTTTTGAACGCTGAGTTAGTTACTTAACTGTCGTTAAGTATGAAACTTTGTTAATGTTAGTAGGATATTCGGGCGTAGGGTGTGTTACGATTGTCGTTGTACATCATATTCTTAGTTCAGGTTATCCTGTGTTAGCTTTATTAATGTGAAAGCTTTGTTACGTTAGCATATATTCGTTGGTTAATGTATAAAGAACTTATTTTTATGCTATGTTTATCCGAAATGATACTCGAAATGTGGCCTGAATCAATAGATCAATAGATCAATAGATCAAGGAAGGGTGGGTAGGGGTGGGGGCTGGTGGTTTGATTTACTGATTTACTAATTTACTGCTTTAGGATCAGTAAACTAGTACACTTTACTATGATATTTTATTCAAAGAACTTATTTTATGTTATGTTTGGATAAAACTTTGTTATGATTTCAAATATTCGTTGGAAATTATGATAGTTAGGTAAGGTTATGATAAATTTTTGTTAAATATTATGTTAATGTAAAAAACTTTCTTACGTTGGCATATATTCGTTGGTCTTTATGATAATTAGAGAATATTATGATAATTTTTTGTTCAAATGTAAGATATAGGATTATTGTA
>JABUQX010059745.1:30000-37500 GCA_015478945.1 Trachelipus rathkii | reverse complement strand
TCTTTAACCAAGAAATAATCTCATCCGTAAACATTTACAAACTACAAATATCCCATATTTACGCATACACTTGAAACAAAAGCTTACAAAAGTCAAGATCAAAATATTACAGTAATAACACTATTCCCGCCCCACAGCAACCTCAAAACACCTTCCTACCTTCCCCTTCCCCATAAAAAACACTCATATCTTAAAAATATATACCCCAAAACATCACCCTTCACTTCCACCAATTCCCTCCCCTTAAAAACTTTTACATCCACCAAAAAACCACCCCCAAACCTCTACAAATGTATATACAACAATACTCTGCAACGACTGCCCAAAAACATTAAGTTGGCGAAAACAATAACATTAACAGAAGAAAACCAACATTCCAGAAGATGTACAAAAAAATAATCAAAAATTCATCACTTCACCACACACAGGTCACAATTTCACCACTTCAATTCAATAGTTACCATTCCATTGCAACAAAATTTAACATCAACTATCCCCAACACCCACCAAAAAGGAAAAATTAATCGAACCATATTGATACATTAACTTCAACAATTTTACAAGGCAATTATTGATAGGAGAACATAAAACTAGATTATTTACAACACAACTCTTAAAATTTAACTCCCCAACCATCAAAAAGATCGAACAATTATACTATGAAAAGCATCCACAAATTACAACCCCTTATCATAATGTCACTTAATCTTTTTTCTTTGATTTATGTTTAAATAATAAAAAAAAATTTCAAATATATTTTCAACTTCTTTTCGAGACGGACGAATTCGTTTTCATTCAAACATAAACCCAAGTATGCCCTTGTCATACCCCATGGGAAAATGGAAATTCAACTCTTAGATTCTTCAAAATTTTCCTAGCACAGCTCGCTTTCTGAGCTAAGGTATTCGAAACATAACTAAAAGAGCCCTGAAGCAGCGACTATCGACATAAACTGAAAGACGAAAGAACTACTGATAATTAAGATACCCATATAACTCAGAGAATTGTACAAAAAGTTTAATATGGTTTTATTCGTGTTTAAAGTGTCTCAATAAAAAAGTTTTTAAGTCATAGTTTTGCTTTCTGCCAAGGGTTATAAAAATTACTATATATAATTATAATTATATATATATATATAATATATATTATATTATATATATATATATATATATAAGTATATATATATATATATATATATATATATAATATAATATATATATATATTATATATTAGGGTATCGAAGTGAAGAGTATGATTGATTTAGTGTGGTAAAGAAGGAGATGTTGAAGTATGTGTGGGATGTTAAAATCAGTATAGGGTTTAGGAATGGGATTATGGGATCATTATGTTGTTCTATGTAAAATTAAGTTAGTGGGGCTTGGATGGAGAGGAAAGGTGATACGAAAGGAAGTAGGTAAAATTAAGAGTGAGAAGTGTTAAGTGAGCAAGACAATAAGGATAAGTATTGTAAGAGCGCTCGCTAGTTAAACGGTTGAAATGTAAACAAGTTGATACTGAACAAATCTGGGGCAAAGAAGAAGCAATTGTTAGTAGTGCAAAAGAAGTAGTGGATGTGTAAAGTAGGAAGTAAGAATGTTAACGTGAATGGGTGGAATGAAGGGTGATGAAAGGGTTAAAGGTTAAAAGAGCGTGGTTTTTGAATGCACTAAAAGCAAATGATGAAGAATCAAAAGAAAGATGCTTGGAATATATTTTATTTGTAATGATGGAAAAAATGAAATACTAAAAGGTATGTATACGTAGGAGAAAACAAGAGGTAAATAATGAACAGTTTGGAAGAGGATGATGAGGACTTACAAGGGAATAGGGAAGCTCTTTCTGGGGAAGAAGCGCGAAAGGTTTACGAATGAGGAATAAGGGAATCTGCTTAGAATAATGAATAGGGATGGTGCCTTTTTAAACTGATGAAATGGATGGTGAGAGGAGTGTTGGAAAGAACAATCGAGAAAATTCTCACAATTATTAACAGTAATGAACGAGGTTGATAGTGAACTGTTGTGTGGGTTTGATGGTGCAAGACAGGAATAGGTATTTTGGGATGAGGTTATTAGTAAGGAAGGAAGTAATAGCGGTTACGAGTGCGAAAAAAGTTGATAGAATGGATAAACTGCAGGTATAGATGAAATACTGGTTAAATGATCAAGAACGGAGGCGAGATGGTGATTGCATTGGATTTGGAAGCTGTGTAATAAAGCGTTTATAGAGGGTTATAGTTCCAAGGGATTGGAGGAGAGCAGTAATAGTAACCCTTATATAAGGGTAAGGGAGAAAAGGGGAACTGTAAAAACTTATAGGGGAATAAGTTTATTGAGTATTGTAGGGAGGTATATGCTGGTATTTTTGGTCGAAAGAGTGCGTCAGAGTGATGAGGATGATGGCGAAGAACAAGGTGCGTTAGGAGTGGTAGAGGATGTGTGGATCAAATATTTACATTTGAAACAAATGATTAAGAAAATGAGGGAGAAGAAGAATTAAATTGTATTTAGGTTTTATGGATTTGCAACAGGCGTTATGATGGAGTTAATAGGGGAAGGTTTATGGCAGGTTGTTAGTGATATATGGTGTTGGTGGTAGGCTTCTGAATGGAATCAAAGTATGTAGACGATAGTGAAGCGTGTTGTAAGAATAAATGGTTGTCAATGGTGATTGGTTTAGGATTAATAGCGGAGTAAGACAGGGTTGTGTTATGTTGTCTCCTTGGTTATTCAATTTGTATATGGGATGGGGTTATGAAAGAAATTGAGGTGGGGATGGCAGGAAATGGTGTTAGGAAAGGTGGTAGAATGGAGATTGAGTGGAGGGTGCCCTACCTACTATATGCGGATTGATTTGGTTCTGTGTGGCGAATCTGAAGAAAGTTTGAGAGGAATTGGTAGAGAGATTTTGGCAGGGTGTGTAAAAGGAGGGGCTTGAAATTAAACGTGGATAAGAGTAAGGTTATGGTTGTGAGTGAGGACACTCCTCAGTGTGAAGTTATGTTAGATGGTGAGCAGCTGGAACAAGTGTCTGAGTTTAAATATTTAGGGTATATGTTGGATGAGAAAGGAACGGGACGGATGCAGGAGTGAAGTAGGAAGTTGTGTATGCAGGAAGGTGGTGGTGCAAATTAAATCGTTGGTGAATTAAAGGACTAAGTCTTGACGTGTAGCTAGGGTTACATGAGGGTATGTTGTTACCTGTGTTATTGTATTTGAAGTGAGACTATGGTCTGGAATAAGAAGTATAGATCTAAAGTTCAATGTGTTCAGATGGACAATCTTAGGGGTGTGCTAGGTGTGAGAAGAATTGATAAAATGAGGAATGATCTTATTAGAGAGAGGTGTGGTGTGAAGAAAGGGGTAAATTGAGGAGAATAAATGAAAAGTATGTTGAGATTGGTTGGTCATATGGAAAGGATGGAATGATAGTCGGTTGGTTTGAAGCGGATTTATAGTGGCGAGTGTGTTGGGGACCGACCGGCTGGGAGACCGCAAGAAAAAGTGGATTGAGTCAGTTAAACGAATTTTGAAGGGAAGAAATGTGAGGCTTGGTTAGAGGCGGAGAGAAGAAGGTGTATACAGGGAGTGAATGACGGGGGATTGTGAGGGGGTATGGTTGTGGCCCACCTGGGCCGGGGGATGAACCCTTACATTGACGATTACCATAGTGAGGGTCCATCGGTGTCCCATGAAGCTTTAGGGTGGATTTTCTGACTTGCGATGGTCCCACTAATTATTGGTACTGAGGGGGCGGTAAGGCCGGGCTTTTCTTTTCGACTTGTGTCATGTTCTTCTACTGCTTTTCTTTTTCGATGCCCGTCGCGCACCTTACTCCCATTCTTGGGAAAATATAAGGAAGAGAAGAAGAAGTAAGAAGAAGAAGAAGATTATATATATATATATATATGTATATATATATATATATATATATATATATATATATATATATATATATATATATATATATATATATATAATATATATATATATATAATATATATTATATATATATATATATTATATATATATATATATATATTAGACTTAAGTAAACCACGCTAGCGGAAATAATCTTAGTATTGCATGTTAGTTGTAAGTTAGAGTTAAGAAAAAATTTAAAAAATTTGATTGCAATAAAAATGAACTTAACTTTTTCTTTTTGAGGCTTTTCAAAATTTGATTATTTTTTTAAATTTCATTTATTTAAATTAAAAAATTTTTTAGTTTATTTCGACGTAAATATTTATTATTTGTGTCCACAATGAGTGTTTGAATATATTATATATATATTATAATATATATTATATATATTATATATATATATATATATTATTATTATATATATATTATATATATTTTATATATATATATATATATATATATTATATATATATATATATATATATATATATAATATATATATATATATATATATATATATTTATATATATTATATAATATATTTATATATTATATATATATATATATATATATATATATATATATATATATATTATATATATATAAATTATAATATATATATTATATATATATATATATATATATATATATATATATATATATATATATATATATATATATATATATATATATAATATATATTTATATATATATATATATATATTATATTACTATATATATATATAATATATTATAATATATATATATTATATATATATAAATATATATATTATAATATACTTTATATATATATATATATATATATTATATTACAGTAATTTATATATATATATTATATATATATATATATTATATATATATAATTATAATATATATATATATATACTATAAAATATATTATATATATATATATATAAAATAAAAGTTATATTATATTATATATATTAGATGGTCAGATTTTTCTAATGCTGACAGTATGTAACTAGATATCTAAATCAATTCTGTTTAAAACCCAAATATATATATTTATATCAGCGGAAAATTTTAAGGATGGGTTTTTTACACTTTTTTTTTTTTTTTTTTTTTTGTTTTTTTCGTTGAAATATTTTTTTAAAAAAAATTTTATCTTCCCCATTTAGGGGGGCTCGAGTCGACGGGGGACAGAGGGGGGGACGAAGTCCCCCCGTCGTCCACCGGGACAGCGCCAAGAGACACCCGACTCCTGCCATCTTTGCGTTTCACCTAATATGGGTAATTCTTTAGTTAAGTCCCAAGAACAACCCAAAGTATTTGGAAGTAAATATTCTTTTTTTTTTAAACTAAAGGAATACCATAGGTAAAACAACCGCAAAGGGGACGAGGGGGACTCCGTCCCCCTCAGTCCCCCCGTTCGGCATGAGCCCCCTAAATGGGGGGAAATAAAAATTTAAAAAATTTTTTTTTCGACGAATAAAAAATAAATAAATAAAAAATAAATAAATAAATAAAAACCCTTCCTATAAATATATATATAATATATATATATTATATTATATATATATATATATATAATATAATATTATATATATATAATATACTATATATAATATATATATATACTATATATATATATATATATATATATATATATATAATATCATTTATTATTTCGTGACGTTCTCTGCAACTTTATTGTTGCATATA
The DNA here is from genome assembly GCA_015478945.1 of Trachelipus rathkii. Taxonomy (NCBI): domain Eukaryota; kingdom Metazoa; phylum Arthropoda; class Malacostraca; order Isopoda; family Trachelipodidae; genus Trachelipus; species Trachelipus rathkii. The sequence goes on along the minus strand of JABUQX010059745.1, from coordinate 31,875 downwards.
TAAAATTTAAAATAAAATATATTGCTTGAAGCTTGCTCACTTTTCGGTGGAAGCACACAAAAAAAAAATACATATAATTCTTTTTACATTTTGTTTAATATTATTTAAATTATATTTGGAAATTCAAATAAAGCTTCTCTTTTTTTTTTTTTTTTTTTAAACGCTAATTCAGAATCTTAAAATGCATTTCCCATTACCAACTTTACGAAGCTTAATTTTTTTAAAAAAAATGTTTACTTTAAGCGTCCTATATATATAATATATAAATATTATGAAATATTTATATAGATATATGATACAAACAATGATATATATATATATATATTATATATATATATATATATATATATATATATATATATATATATATATATATATTATATATATTTGTTATATTTTTTTCTTTCAACTTCATTTATAAAAAAACAGATTATTAAAGTTCTCCTTAATCTTAAGGCCTTTAGGATAACTATTATATTATTTATCATTTATTGCAGTTTTTACCTTGCCTTTATTTAGAAATGCGATATTATTTAAGTTACCCATAAAACGAAGCTTTGAGATGTTTTCCGTAAGGATTTCTATTTGTTTAAATATTAATTAAAATATATTTGTGTAATTATAAGGTTCGGTTTAACAAAGAAACTCGTTTGTAAATAATTATGACAAAATATTATTTAAATAAAATACTATAGGAATAAAGCTAGCGTCCACACTTTAAGTTTAAAAAATTATTTGATAAACCATTTATTTTACTAAGAAAACCATTATATTATTTATTTATAATTAAAATGCGATGTCTTTATTTAAAATATGTTGTCAAATAAATGTGTATACAAATTATATAACGGAAAGAATACTTTCAAATTTTTTTGAGCTCCGCAATGATACGATTTGAATCGATGCATTTGCTTTTCTCAAAAATGACACGTATTCGTATATTTTATTTTCATTTAATAATTTTAAGAATATATTAATAAAAGATTTAGTTGATAATTAAAATATATTTATATATTAATTCAACATTTATTTACTCAATAAAAGTTAAGAAAGTAATATTAAAAGTTAGTTTTAGTTATTATTAAGCCTACACTTTGATATTATATTCTATAGCCATTTTTCTTTACGCCTTTTTAATATCATCGCCGTTGGCCTGTCGACTCAATTCCAATATTTTTTATGATCATTTAACTCTATACCATTAATTCAAACTTTCTTATTCGCCAATAATTATTATGTTGATTGTTTTTAAGCTATTTTTTGTGCTGTTCACACATTTAATCATTCTCTAACATTTAAAATTATGTCCAGTATTTTAAGAACTGCAAATTACTGTAAATAATTGTAAGATTAAAATAATTTAGTTACCCTTTATTTTCATGAGAAGTACGAATAGTTTAGAATTATTATACTAAAAATTATTTCGTTTGATTATAAATATTATTTTAGATTTATTTCTTTATAGTTAATAATTTAATTATTCGAACTTTTTCAGGGAATATCTGAGGCACGAGAATTCAGGATTTCAGAAAGCGACTGGAGTAGATCTCTAGTCATTTCTTGCTGGTAACTGTAGTTTAACTACTTTAGAGAGGCCTTAGTTTCTCAGCCAAAACCTTTCTTTAGCTAACTAGGCTTCACTTAGTTAGCGGCAGTGCTATTCGGAAGTGGCCGAAGCACTGTTTTCTGGAACGGTAGTGACCGTTCCCCAAACCTTCGGGTTTCCCCAGAGCTATTCGGAAGTGGCCGAAGCTCGCCCCCATTCAGACGGAAGTGGCCGTCGGATGGGTCCCTTTTAAAGACGGTAGTTATTTGAAATTCGGAAGCGGCCGATTCAGCAGGCAGTATTAATCGGAAGTGGCCGAAATACTGTTT
>JABUQX010059745.1:22500-25000 GCA_015478945.1 Trachelipus rathkii | reverse complement strand
TATATGGGCGGCGTCATTTGTTCGACATAATAATTGAATTGTAAAGGACAGCATTTTAATCAAAGAATGGTACAGTGAGGATTTGTTTAACCTGCTGGACTTGAGCAGTAGTAAAACGCCGATGGCTGTTATACTCCGTGTAAACTTCAAATAAGGTAAGCTCTACCAGTTATGCAACTTCAAGGGGCGACATAGCATCTGGGCTGATATGTGCCGGAACTAATAAAAGAGGAAGATCTTTAAATTCCCCACAAATTGCCGAAAAGAGAAAGCTGGTTGCTGCTTCGCCCTGCAGTCTGTAAGGCTTGATGAGGTAAAACCATTTACAAGATTGGGGTAAAGAAAAGAAACGCTGTGAAGCATATGCATAGAAAACTAATGAACATAATGCATATTAAAGTGCGACTCGTATATTTGTCGTTTTATACCAAGGGAGAGAAAACTGTTCATCGGTTCTTCATCCAGGTAAATATGCTTAGATATTGGAATGACCCACACCTCGCTTCTGAAAGCCTCCTATGCTTCGCTTATGTTCTACTCCAATGGATCACTCACGGATTATTTTATATACTATAAATATATATATATAATATATATATTATATGATTATATATATATATATTATAATATTATAATTATATATATATACCCTATATAATATATATATATATCCAATTACTAAAAGTCTAAATTTTAATAAAAAGGAATTGCTGTTTATTTGTTACGACGCTCTTAACTCCGTGAGATGCCGTATGGCATCACCCTATTTTTGGGCATAGGGCATCAAAAAAAATCAAAACGCCTTTTTAGAGGTCTAATGAAGATATTAAAAACAAAATTTTTTTTATTTATAAGAATCACTCTACTCGGCATCAAAGGTTTTAAAGATGTTAATTGACTTAGTTTTTTTCTGTTGCAACAGAGAGTATTTTTTTTATAGGAGTAGCCATAAGGAGCTGCCTTCCTTGGTTTTGCTTTGCGGTTGACATGGTTTTATCAAACGTATTTGCCGGTTGAGTCCAAAATAGTTAGATTTCTTAAGAAACATTATTGCAAATCCGCTGAAATAGAACTAGAATGGGAGTGAAGCGCTTATCTCACGCATTCTTCTTCAGCGCAAGTTTTTTTTATAATTATTTTATGCTGAAGGATAATGATTGAACTAATTGAAGGCTATAAGTGAATAGGTTTTATGAAAAGAAATCCATGATATTAGTTTTGAGAACCTTAAAGGAACAGAAAATTTTTTGACATTGAAGAGAACAGAGGAATTTAAATAATGAAGTAAACAGAAAGAGAACAGAGTAATATAAGTAATGAAAAGAAAGAGGAATATTTTGTTAAAATACGAAAGGAATGTTGAGAAGTTTAAGACCTTTGAGATATCAGAATAAGTTGGTAAATTTTTTTTTGCTTTAACGTAATTTTCTTTTTCTATTAGTCTCCTGTTCCTGATTAAAGATTCATTGTAAAGACGTAAATATATATTTAAGATTGATAGATATTTCATTACAGAAGTTCTTATATCATTGAAATGTATATAATTTAAGTAGATTTAACATATATTGCTTATGTGAGAATTAGTTCAGAGTAAAGAGTGGAATAATCTCTTCTTTTCTTAAAGAAGTTGAAATTTTAAAGAAGGGGTAGTGTAAGATATGATTTTTCCTTTCAACTTCATTTATAAAAGAACAGATTATTAAAGTTACCCTTAATCTTAAGGCCTTTAGGATAACTATTATATTATCATTTATTGATGTTTTTACCTTGCCTTTATTTAGAAATGCGATATTATTTAAGTTAACCATAAAACGAAGCTTTGAGATGTTTTCTGTAAGAATTTCTATTTGTTTAAATATTAAATAAAATATATTTGAGTAATTATAAAGTTTGGTTTATCAAAGAAACTCGTTTGTAAATAATCATGACAAATGATTATTTAAATAAAATACCTTAGGAATAAAACTAGCGTCCATATTTTAAGTTTAATAAATTAGTTGATGTCATTTATTTTACTAAGAAAACCATTATATTATTTGTAATTAAAATGCAATAACTTTATTTAAAATATGTTGTCAAATAAATGTATATACAAATTATATAACGAAAAAAATACGTTAAAATCTTTTTGAGCTCCGCAATGATACGATTTGAATCGATGCATTTGCTTTTTTCAAAAATGACACGTATTCGTATATTTTATTTTCATTTAACAATTTTAAGAATATATTAATAAAAGATTTAATTGATCAATAAATATATTTATATATTAATTAACATTAATATCTCGTAGTTACAAGTATTAAAAGTTAGTTTTAGTTATTATTAAATTTACACTTTGATATTATATTTTAAAGAATTTTCTCTGTGCTTAAATGATTCAGAACACTTGCCGTTGAATTACTTTATTTTATATTTCTATTTTCTTTTATTTATTCGGAAGATTTGAGGTTCATTTAATGTTTATATATTTATTATTTTGATGTAAATAAATAAACAA
>JABUQX010059745.1:2500-17500 GCA_015478945.1 Trachelipus rathkii | reverse complement strand
TATTGCAGGTATTGTATCATTTACAAAAAGCCCCAAGAAAGCCCCGTCTGTTCTCGTTCATGTCACCCTTCAATCGACGTTTGATTTACATGCCACGGCGTATTAGAGTCTCCGTTTTGCCTCATTCTTAGCCAGTTTGAGGACTGGTTTATGTTTAAAATTATTTCAACTTTAATTATTTTACCTTTCCATTAATTAATAGATAACTTTTTTCTCACTAATTATTATTATATTATTATTATTATTATTATTATTATTATTATTATTATTATTATTATTATTATTATTATTATTATTATTATTATTATTATTATTATTATTTTACACGGGTCTGCGATCAAAAAACTGTTTTAATTTGGTGTGCAAAATGTAAAAACCAATGGAAAAATATTCCTAGACGTCAGATTTAATCTTCAAATCGCCAAAATTCTCTTTCAAATTAGTAGATTTTAAGTATACTTTTTTTCTGATTTTACCATTTCATCTTCATCAAACGCAAACTATTAATTTATTACAATGTATTTCACAAACATTATAATGTTATATATATAAGTATATAAATAACTTATATATATATATATGATAATATATAATAAGATATATTATTATTATTATTATATATTAAATAATATATATATATATATATATATAATATATATATATATGAGTAATATTTATATATATATATAATTAAATATATATATATAGATATATAATATATAATATATAATATATATATATATAATATATATAGTATATATATATATATATATTATATATCATATATTATATAGAATTATATATTATATTATTATATATATATAATATATGATTATATATATATATATATAATAGTATATATATAATATATTTATATATATATTATATATATATTATATATATATATAGTATATTATATATTACTATATATAGTATATTATATAGTATATTATATATATTATATATATGTATATTATCATGATTATATATATATTATATATATTATATTATCGTTATATATAGACATATATTATAGTATATATATATATATTAATTTAATATATAACTATATATATATATTATATTATACTATATTAGTATTATATATTACTAGTAGATATTTATATATATATATTACATATATATATTATATATATTATATATAAATATACAGTATCAGTATATATAGTATACAGTTATATATTATAGATAAATATATTATATTATATAGTAATATTAAATATAGATATATAAATATTATATATAATATGATATATTATAATATATATATATTATATATATATAACTATAATATAAATATAATATTATATATATATATATGTATAATATATATATATATATATTATATATACTAATATATTAAAATATATAGTATATATACTATGTTTATATATATATATATAGATACATATTTAATATTAATACTAAATAGTATATATTATAAGTCATCTACCACCTCTATTGAAACAAAAATATTAGCTATATTACAAACTATAATATATAATATATATTATATATATATATATATAATGTAATAATATATATAACTATATAATATATTCAAATCTCGCAGTAGAGGTTGGACTTAGAGTGAACACATGCAGGACTTTACCCGTGGAAAGGGGCTATTTCAAACATCTTCTAGGGACTGTTAACTTTCTCAGATATTTAGTTTTTCTTCCTATCTTCCTTATCGTCGGTTGCACCAATTCATGAATAACATTGTATGCTACACTGATGTTTTGTCCGATGTTATGTCCGATGTTATGTCCGATGTTATGTCCGATGTTATGTCCGAAGCTTTAGTTGAAAATGTTGAAGTCTGAAAAGTTTTAAAGGATAAGAAGAAGAGAAAATGAAAGCTAATGGTAACGTAGGATCAGTTAGAAATTCTTTAATGATCATGAATAAAGAGATAAAGCTTTTTAAGAAGAAGAATATATGCAAGTCAAAGACTAATGAAGAAGTCTGAAATATCTTTAGATATTATTATTATTATTATTATTATTATTATTATTATTATTATTATTATTATTATTATTATTATTATTATTATTATTATTATTATTATTATTATTTTGATATATCTATCATTATTACATAGTATGATCATTAGGATTGATTATTATTGTTATTATTATTTCATTATTATTATTATTTATATATCTATTTATGTATTATTATTATTATTATTATTATTATTATTATTATTATTAATTATTTATTATTATTATTATTATTATTAATTTTGGTCTCCTCCTTGAATAGGCCTTGCCCCTTGCAGTGGTGACTTTCTGGTAAAATTAACTAAATAAAATAGTATTATATATATCGTAATACATCAGCTTAGTATATAGAATAGATTTAGGTGCGGGTTATAATATATTATATATATATATATATAAGCTAATAATATAATTGATATATAATATATATAGGTATATATATCTACGTGATTATAGTTATATATATATATATTATATATACTTATATCTTATATTGCCTTTTTATAGCTATATTCATTATGAACATAGAAAAATGTCTTAACTATCACGTATAAATATTATATATATATCTATAAATCATTATAACTATAATCTATAATCTATAGATATACTACTCATATAATATAATATGTAATATAGTATATAATATAATAATACTGTATATATATATTATATAATATATTAATTATTAATAATTCTAAATAGTAGTATAATGTCATATATCAGCGTAGACATAGCATATATATTACTATACAATATATATTATATTTATATAATATACTTATATATTAGTATCATATATATTATATATTAAATAGTATATATATATAATATATATATATATATGATATATATATATATATATATATTATTTTGTAATGAAGTGAAAGAAGCCATTTTAAACCTCAGTCATTATTGTGCTAACCAAGCGCACAAACTCTGACAAGCTCTCGCGTGTTCTCATTTCATCTCTGTCTGTGTTAGATATCGTCATTTACCAACCGTCCTTCTCCCAAATTATTGATATGGCGTCACGGAAATATTTTAATTCGCCAGACAGTTTTTGTTATATATTTTTGGTGAATATGCAGTGTTAAAGCAACAGCTGAGTATCACAGTATTAACACAGCTGTTAAAGATTATTGATAGATAATATTATAGTGTTTAATCACTGTTTATGTTAAATACATTGTAAGTAAAAATTATTAGTAAGTATGCCTTTGAATGAAGTTAAAATGTTAAAAATCGGAAAGCGAACGTTTTTTTTAAAAAATCTTCTTAATTAAAAGAGAATTTTGCGATCTGAGGTAAATCCTGACTTCTAAAGATATTTTTCAAAAAGGTTTCGTTTCAGCACACCAAAATACATAGAACTTAGTTGGAAATAATTAAACATGTTTTTGGTCGCAGACTTGTATTATGGATTAAACTCGATATTGGTTTCGATTATAAATTTATATATCGATTATCATTTATATTTTTACGATAATCAATATTTTTTACGATTATCAACGATTCGATAGTTTTACCGATATTATTGTATTTTTTTTACATACTATATATATATATATTTATATATATATTATATATATTATATATATATATATTATATATATATTTATAATATTTATATAAGTATATATATATGATATAGTATAATAGTATATATTATTCATAGTACTAATATATACTGTATATATAGTATTTATATATATATATTATTAGGTATATATATACTATATATTATATAATATATATAATATATATATATGATATATATATATATATATTATATTATATAAATACGTTACTATTATATATATATATATAATATTATATATACTATACTCTTAGCTATATATTTTGAAATCTAAATGAATAGGATTACTTTCTGTATAGCAGGAGAGATTTTCTTCAGAAGGTGACAGGCCTTGCAACCCAGCCCATTATATTTTACTTAAAGTACCTCAATAACTTGCCTGTGCTGTGGTATCTGATGTGCTGGCAATCTCATTCTGGTTTGGAAATGATTCTATGAGGAACAGAAGAGTTTAAAATCAAGATGATATCAATAGAAGTTTGCTCCGCTGAACAGGGTGAACACCCTTATTTGTACCCTTATTACTAGAACAAAAAACTCACTCTTCTGGGTTGGAAGGCCAGAAGAAAGAGAGTTAAAGTCAAATAATATGCGAAAACTCGTTCACTACAGGGTGAGTACACCGCCCTTCCTAGGAGATAATGATGAAGATGTAATGTTACTATCTAAATATCTAGAGTATATGATTATCATCATATATATTATATATATATATAAGATAAGAATGATATATATATATTATATAATATATATATATATAGTAATATAGATATATATTATATATATTGAATTTGTAGTAATGACTCCGCGTAGATGAATGATCTCAAGAACCTCTTGCAATACGGAGTACGAACCACGGTAGCGTTATGGAAGGGTATAATAGGTTTTGTTAGGTATCATTGGAAAAAAGATTTAAACTTTAATCTAACGATGCTTAACAAAGACTTATTATAAATTTTCCTAAACGCTACCGCGATCCTAGCCGTATTCCTAGAATCTAACGCAATTGTTCTAAAGCGTATCACAGCCCTAAGCCCGTAAACTATGAATATATATGATTACTTATTAAGTATATTATATAGAATAATATATATATATATAGATATATATTATATATAGTATTTTTTATTCGCAATGAAATAATTTTTAGTTTTTATTTAATTTTTTAAATTAATATAATTAAATTAGAAAATATTAATTTATAAAATTATATATCTATATATACTATATATAGTTATATATAATATTACATATCATATATAATATACTTAGTAAGTTATATATAGTATATATTATGTACATATATATATATAGTATATTTATATATATATATATATATATATATATTACTAAGAAGTCGTTGATAATCGTAAAAATATCGATTATCGAAAAAATAATAATGCTATCGATAATAATCGTAAAAATCTAAGAAGTGTTTCTTCATATGCTTTTCGTAGCTTTATTATATTCAATTTGTTTACATTTTTATTGAAACTATAAACATAAAATGGGCAAAAAAAAATAAAAATTTGTTTAAACTAGAAACATTCAATACAGTATTTATATTAATCAGACAGAACGGAACTTTATAATTAATAATAATAATGATAATAATAATAATAATAATAATAATAATAATAATAATAATAATAATAATAATAATAATAATAATAATAATAATAATAATAATAATAATAATAATAATAATAATAATAATATAATAATAATAATAATAATAATAATAAAATAATAATAATAATAATAATAATAATTTATTTTTAAATTGTGGAAATTTAATTTCATCGTTTAGTAATAGATATATAGTTTAAGTTAACATTAATAAAAAAAAAATATGATTAATAAAAAAAAATGATTTTAACGACCTTTGTTATTTTAGCATAGAAGTTCTTTATATATTAAAAATTTACATGTATCTAAAGCTTCAAATGAGTGTAAATATTTTTATATATTTGCAACATTTTCAGGCAAAATTTTACTTAGTTATCAAACTTTTAAAGCTTAATTTATAATATTATATAGTTTATATTTTTCTCTATGTATTATTTATAATTAATTATGCCTTAATTTTACTTGTATTGCATTTATAATTACAAGTTTTTGCACTTTAAACGCAGGACAACTTCGTGCCTCTCTTGGACAGTTGGAAACTCCTCAATGATTCTATTTTGATGAAATATTTCACTGTTTTTCTTCATTAGTGTTCTTGAAACATTAATTTAATTTATTATTTTAGGATCATATATTGGGTTACTCACAAATTTTTAAAGGCTGAAGTACTTGGCATAGAATGTATATATATATATATATGATATATATATATCCTTCTATTTAATATATATATATTAGTATATATATATATAGTATATATAATATCTATATAATATTATTTAATATATTACTATATATGTATACTATATGATATTATTATAACTATATAATATATATATATATATATCAGTGCGTTTCTCCATGACATGCCAAAACATATGTAAATAATACGTAAGAAAATAAATAATCACAGCATGTATACTTTGGTGGGAATAAAAAAAACATAATATTAAGATATATATAATATTTTATAATAAATTTTATATGCGGAATCTGATTCTAGGACTTCAAAAAAATCCGCTTTCCTAAAGAAAAAAAATAGCCCTTAATTCTATTAGGTAAATATGGCCCAAAAATGCAATGCATATAGAGATATGACAAATTCTTATCGATTGGCGAAAACAATTCTTTATCGATAATAGCTTCTCGCTCGACTAAATTACGGTTAATTACTTGCTTTTTTTATATTTTGAAGCCCTTCTAAACGTTTGTAGTAAAAGTTTATAGGGAGGAAGATGGAGAAAAATTAAGTTATTAGTATCTAAAACCAAAGTGAATAAGGTTTAAATTTAATTGTGGCTTTTTTTTCACATAACGCCTTTATTCCGATCATTACCATTTACATTTGGGTGGTGTTTTCAGAATTTTTTAGCATAGAAACATCTGTTGGATGATATGTGTTGTTTTTTGTGATTTTTTGCAAGCGTTTTCATTATATGAATTTTTAATATTTATGAAATAAGCATAAAAGTATTAAAAATTGACTATATATTATTATATATATACACTATTTATATATTTAATAAATATATATATATATTCAATATTTAAATTATATAGTATATATATATATATATATATATACAGAAATTAAATACATTTATAAGTTTACCTTGCTCCCTCTAATATTATTTTCATAAAATAATATTAATAATAGTATATAATTGACTTATATTTTACTCTACAAATTCACTCTTCAAATATTCTAAAAAAAGACTGTATACATATATATATATATATATAGTATTATATATTAATATTATCAATATATATTATATTAATAAAATTGAGGAAAATGTTCAGTGGAATTATTCATCACGATTCGTTGAAAGAGTAAAAGAAACTATAGAAGATATTCTTAATCTTTTCAATTTTACTCTTGATAATCAAAACAATTATGGAAATACAGAAAATAACGCAAGAGGCTTGGTGCAGCTATGAAGTTTTCAGTTAAATTTTTTGTTAGAAATGTTGATTCATGCATGTAGGTTTCAAGTCTGCCAATAATTTTAATTGTACAACGAAATCCTGGAATAAATTATTACATAAAGTTATATTTAAAACACAACAGGGGAGATATAAATGCTGAGGCTGAATAGAGGAACTTTTAATAAAATAATAAGAGAATGTGTTTCACTTTCATTAAGGAAAAAAAAGAGTTTATCACCTGAAACGTAATACAACCAGTTATATATCAAATATCTATGATAACATTATTTGTTCAAATTTGAAGATAGATACGTTTTTTATGTCTTTTAATTAAATTGGAATTTGTACAACTTTTAATTGAATGGCAAATGTGTGGATCAAATCTCTACAATCAAAAAAAAAAAAAATTCATTAGTTTTCCGTCAAAAGGCTTTTCAATCCTCTAAAATAAATTACCGTTTTTACTTTGACTTTCCACGTTTGAAATCGGAAATGTGTATTGAACTCAAACAAAATTTTTGCTAAAGATAATGTTGACGAATCCTTAACTAATTTATTAGAGATAAATTTCAGAATTGCCTTAAGGAAACTCTATAAACTTGATAAATTTTAACTCTAACTATACAATATTCAAGTGCGAGTGTTGAACGTTCATTTTCAACTCTCAAGAGAATTGACCCGTCTTCGAGTACGTGACCCACTAAAATAAGATTGTCCAATCTTGACCTAATATCGATACAATAAAATCATCGTAAGAAAACATGGAAAATAAAGACAATTTTTATAATTTAATATAGAAGTTTTTGCAAAACGACCAGGAGAATAGATTTTCATGTTCAAGTAAACCTTCCGTAATATTTATAAAGTAAGTTTAATTTTATATACGGTTATATATATAAATATACTATATATATAATATATATATTATATATTATATATATATATCATATATATATATATAAAACTTATATATATAGAATATTTTATAGAAAAGAAAAAAAATTATTCAATAACTAGATAGATTTATAGAAAACGAAAAAAAATTAAGCGGTAAACATATTTAGATAAGACATCAATAGTTATATATATATATATATATAATACTATATATATATATATAAATATGATATATATATATATTATATAATATATATATATTATATTATATATATATAATAGTATATATATTAGTATATATTTATATAAGTATATATATTATATATATAATACTGTATATATATACTATATATATATTATAATATATTTATTATATATATATATATATTTATATATATTATACTATATATATAGTTATTATTATATAGTATATATATACTATATATAATATATATAGTTATAGATTAGAAGTATAAGTGTCATTTTTCTTTAGCCCTTTGTAGGTTTTCCAAGCATTGCATGCTTCCAAAAACTATGACTGCAGAAATCGCCACTGAGTACTATATAATATATAATATATATATATACGTATATATACTAGTATAGTACATATATATATAGATATATATATATATATATATATATAGGAGTATATATATATTATATATTACTATCTATAAAAATATATATATAATAGTATACCATATATATATATATATATCATAAGTATAGTAAAAAAGTATATATTATATACTATAATATATGTATATATTATACTATTATAATATATAGTATATAATATATACTAGTATATATATATACTACTATATATATATTATGTGTATAGTATTCAATATAAATATTATAGTTATATATTATATATCTATATATATATATATATATTTACTATAGTATAATTATATATATCTATATATAACTATATATAATTAATAGTATATATATATACTATATATATATATTATTATATAGTATATATATTATATATATTTAGTATTATCTTATATACTTTATATATATAATTTATAATAGGTGTATATATATATTTACTAGAAATTATACGAAAATTGTGATTTTAAATTTACCAGAAATATATATACTCCTTATATCACATTAGTATATATATTATATAATATATTTCAACGTAAATAATAAAAGTTTAGCCATTATTTTATTTCTAAATAAATAAATATAGCATGTATCTGCAGGGCTTGGTTTAAATTTAAAAATATCGAAAACCGCCTGGAACGATGTCCTTGAAGGGCCTTTCAAAAATTAGTAAATTGGGAAATTGCCTCTTCGGAATAGTTTAAGATGTCTAATACTCGGTAGTGAAGTAAATGTAGGACATTTTTACCGACATTTATGTGTCCAAGTATCGTATAATTGCTGAAAAAGGCGGAATTGATCTGCTTTTGCTCGAGTAAAGAGCGTTGATAAATTATATTAATCTCAACGAAGTTTCATAAATGTCACAAATAATAGTGTAAAAATCAGTGATTAAATTTATAATAATATTCGCAATACATAAATGGTAATTTGATATACCTGAAAGACTTAATAACAGTGAAAAATTCATTTTAGTAATAGACATGAGGATTTCGAATTGATTTTTAAACTTGTTTTAACTTCTGACGTTGTTTACGCAACGAATAAACATTTTCATAGTGAGAAATCTTTTGAGCTTTTAAAGAATATAAAGAGAGTACCGCATCTTTCTAACTATTATTAATACCAAAGACCGATTATTCACCACTCACTATTAGTGAGACTTTTCTGTAAATTTAATGATTTAAACTATTGAAAACTGTAAGTTAAAAGGACCACTGTCATTGTTGAGAATAGATTTGCAACTCGAGATGTATAGTGATTCTAATATATGAAGATTAGTTGTTGGTTTGTTGGTTTATAATATTGAAATGTGGGAATGATCTAGATTTTAGAGGGTGGTCATTAATATGGCAATGTTCTCTAATGTTTGATTGCAATGGCTGTTCAGTATTAAATAGTATTGGGGTTTTATTATTGTGAAGTGTTTTACTTAAATTTAGTGTGATTATTAGTTATACTTAGGGTAATAATAACTATTTTTATTTTATTTTAACAGGTAGGATATATTAATTATATAATTATTTTAAATTATTTTAAAAAATTTGTTGAATACTATGAATTTTGGGAATTCCATACTAATAATAGAGCTACAATTTCTAAAAAGTTAATTATAATGGCAACTACACATGAGTACAAGTTAATTATAATAATGGTTATCAACACTATTAATAGTTATATAAATATATATTTTATATATAGCTTATCCTCTAAAGTATGTTATTGTGATGTATTAATCTATTTTGTATATTTATATTTATTGTAATAGTATTTTATATATGTGTACGTCAGTTAATAGGGGTTTCGGTAACCTGTTATGTTTTTAGTACTCTACTGATAAGTTTATTTGATATTTTTTTATGTTTTTTTTTTAATTTAAAATTTATATATATATTTCTATATTAATATATATGTTAATATACTTATACTGTGTTATAAAGCTAAAACTTACTTGTGTAGTTGAAATATTAGGACAGTTATACGTTTTATTAACGACTTATCACGTTCATGTTTTACAATTTATTTTTTTTATTTTATTTTTTTTTTATAGACTAAAGAAAAATCTCACAATAGAGGTATATATTATTATTATATATATATATATATATAATATTATATATATATATATATATATTATATTATAATATATTATATATATATATATATATATATATATATTATATATATATAATATATAATATATAATATATATATTATATATATATATTTATTATATTATATATATAATATATATATTATTATAATATATATATATATATATATACGATAAGAAATGAGTCTAGTGATAAGTCGTGGTGATCTCTCGTAGTACCTTTCTGAGGGGAACGACAGGGTTGTATATAATATTTTTCCCCCCTTATCTCTCACGGGGAGGGTCTCCGGTAACTCTCCGTTATCATATATGGATATTTGTGGGTTAAGGTTCGGTGGGGTTCTTACCGCCTCCCTATCGGGGTATGTGAATGATTATTCATTACTTATAACTCTGTCCCGTGGCTCATCTCGGCCCCTAATATATATTTATTTTTTATTTTTTTTATTTTTTTATTTTTTTTTTTTTTATTACATTTTGTAATAAAGTTTTATTAACAATCGAATAATTTAATTAATAGTATATTGGGTTTTTTCTCTAAGTGTTGTATATCTAATCACGAGGATAATTTTAATATTTATGAAAAAAAGTTGATATTTTGTATATTTATTTTATTATAATATTTCTTTATATTTTTATAAATTATTATTTTTTTTTTTTTTTTTTGTTTTTTTATACATATATTATTTATGTTTATAGACTTATACTGCTGATTTATCATTATTGTATTTGGATTTTTTTCATTGTAAGTGTCTTAATATTTTCAGATATTTAAGTTTATTACTTTTAAATTTGTTTTCTATTCCTTAATTATGATATTTTATAACTAATTTATTTTCTGAGAAATATTTTCTAGATAAACTTTTGTCATTTGATCTTACATTATTCAACTATGAATTCATTGTTAGTATTACTTATATACTAGCAATATGTTATAAAAAAAAAACAAAAATAATTAAAATTATATCATAAATTGTTAGGAGTCTTAATTAACATAACTAGTTGAGGGCCTAGGGCTATTTTAATACCATTTTTATAAAAATGAGGATATAACTCTATGAAGGCCTTAAAAAGAGGAAGATAATATTAAAATAAAATAACAAAACTAATAAGTGATCCTATATTTGGCGAAAGTTTAGATGAAGTAGAGTGCATTTTCATTAATTAGTATGTTAAACTCTACATAGGATTTTTATAATATATATATATATTATATATTATATATATAACTAATATGAAATATATATTTCCATCATATCTATCTACAGATTATATTATATTATTTTCCTACTACAGATTTATTATATATATATATATATTTCAAAAAATACCAAATTATTTTAAAAAATAATGAAGCATAAAAAAAACAAAGGGATTTAAAGTCTTTAAGCGATAAAGATATCAGCTTCAAGTTAAAAAATTTTCTCATAGGTTTTTATAAAAAAAAATTTGTGGGACTCATGCTCGTTTTAGGGCCACCCTAGTTGAGGTTATGAAAAGATTTTTGTAAAGTATACATTAATTTTTCTCAGCTAGGGTAAGATAATTTAGCTAATTGGTAATTGGGGGCTCTGTAACCAGCTAGGATGGGTCTGAGTTGTGCATCATGTTTGGGCACTTTTGGTAGGCCGTAAAGATTGCATAATGAACCGCCTGTTGAAAAAAAATTTTTGTAAGTTTCATCACAGATTACTCTGCCATCACAGATGCTTCTAAGGATGCGATTTATCTTGTATTCAATTCGAAAGACAATCTTGAAAAGGGACTCACTCGTCACAAAAACTTAATTTCGTCAAATATAAGTTCCTTCATCTTGTCCACATAATCAGAGCGATCTAGAAGGACAACTCCATTTACTTTGTCCTATCTATCTATCTATTCACGTCTTTTTGTTAAATATAGTTGGGCTATTTTTCTTCCTTGTCCCGTGATTTGTAAAGTGGCGATAGAATTGCATTTCCGGTCGGTTGAGTATAAAAAGGCTTATGGGATTATCAAACTTTGAGAGATCTGATAATCTTTTTCTTAAGAGATCAGTCAGTTTTGTCCCTATTTATACTTTATTATTTTTTTCTTATAGTCTTGCTGTTATCTCTCACGATGATCTACATCACCAACATAAATCTACAAAAAAAAAAATTATTTTACCAAAAATATTAAGACAATACTTTATTTAAGTGTCAGGGCTTATTTTAACATGGCGCCTCTATAGGGCCTACAAAAATTTTTAGCGATACCTTACCTTTGACTATATGAGAATTTTCAGCAAGCCTGTATAAACTTTAATGCCCTGATTCACGACACTTCCTCTTTTGTTATGCATATAAGTCAGCTCCCGCTCAGCTCAACCCTGTTATAATAGCAGTTAATTTTGTAGTATTTTTTTTTTACTCAGACTCATGACTTTTGGTTCCACACCCTAATTCTGACTGACTATATTAGGCCTAAGCTAATTCTAATTGATTAGGCATAGGCTATTGATTGATAGTATTAGCATGCCAAAAAAAAATTTAAATTATTAAAAAAAATATATATATTTTTTTATATATCTAGGCATATATTTCGCCAAAAATAAAAATAAAATAAATACCGTTATTAAACTGAAGCTCTTTCTTAACCAAAATCTTTATTCTCGATTATTAAAGATTAAGATCTAAGTAATTATATTATTATTATTATTATTATTATTTTTATTACTTTTTATTATTATTATTATTATTATTATTATTATTATTATTATTATTATTATTATTTCTTCTCGAACTTCGTACGTCTGTCAGTACACTTGATTAAAATTTAAATTTTTAACACTAAAAAAAAAAGAAAGTTGTCGTTCGATTGACTCTTCTTTTGCAAGTTTGACGAAAATCATACGTAACGAATTTTAAAGTAATAAATAATCAACTTTCTTCAAAATTGATCTCCAACTTGTAAGCTTTTATTTCACCCAGGAACTGCTTAACGGTACGCAGAACATGGAATGGAGCAATGAGCAACAAATTCTATGTAAAATATTAAAACCATTCTTCTAAAATAATACACCTTTAATACCTTATGGATAATAAAACAATGTATAACTTACAATCTAGCTTAAATGATACGTAATTCTATACACAGCTAAAGAGAGAGAGGCACATAATTCCTTAGATTTGATTTTACCAACTAGCAAAGGTACTTCGTCTCTTTCTTAGGTTGATGATTGATAAATCATTCATACCTTCAATAGAGAGAGTTAAAGAACTCTAAATTGGGCTATTTGAACTTAAACCTACTACCCTATCACTATCAAATTTCGTTTCAAGGTAAAGAACGCGCGTACCCATCATCCAAATAAAATTATTCACTTCATACGTTGTATTCAGATATTTAGCATATGAAGAAACTTCACCAGCATCAATCTGATTAAATCTTTTATCACAGTTATGCTTTACACCTTTGTTTAATACTGCATACGTCACGCGTTCCCCAGAAACACATATTACCGGAATATGTTTTGGACTATTAGCCGCTATAGTTCAAAAGTTCTAAAAGTGTTTAAAGATATTACTCCACCTTTTTCTAATTATAACAATTGGTAAGAATTTATCTTTCAAAAACAACACGCCACCTGGATTCCCAAACCAAAACATTTCTCCTATACTAATCCTATATTAATTAAGAGTAATTTGATGTATCGTCATAAAATCTATATAATCCTTCAATGCTAGCCTTAGCATACATCCAGCCTCTTTGAAACTGACATTTCTGTATTGTTAACTAATCGTCGTTACTCCAAGCATAACGTATAGTAACGATATCATCTGGATTTACTTGACCTTCCTGATTTAAAAGTAATCTACCTGGACATGTGATATATGTGATCTTATCATTATGCCGGTTCCCATGATTTAGTAATTGTAAAATTTCATTATTATCAGCATTGAAATCTATATCCAAAGGTTCAACATATTTGTCAACATTATCATCTATCACCTCATCCATGTCAGCCTATGCGTTGACATTATTCTGTCGTGCTTCCAACTCAGCAAAAGGCATATTTACGTAATCTGGATTGAAATACTCACAAAATGATAAGCTAGGATAAAATTTATAAAATTCAATCAAACAGTTATTTAGATATAAATCACTAACGCATAAGCTGTATAACTTCCATTTCATATTCACCTATAACATTTAAC
>JABUQX010059744.1:12500-14023 GCA_015478945.1 Trachelipus rathkii | reverse complement strand
CGGCTTCTTTTAAAAAAAAAACCACTTTCGCTTTGACCCACGTGGTTTGTTTTTTGATGTAGTTAAAAAAAAAGATTTTCCTTGAACCTTTTACCCATTTGATTCTGGTTTGAAATGGTTTGACACAAACAGTGCTAGATTATACTCGTTTTCCCTTTTTCTCTTTGTCTCTTGGTTTTAATAGGTGCTTATCATGCGTATCTCAAACAAACTTGGTTCAAAGCTAAAGTCTTACTTTAAAATTTTGAATTCTCAATTTACTATTTGTTTGATTTTACCACACTTGTCCTTGTGACTGCCAAAATTATATTTGAGTAATTTAATTCTTGCGCTTTCCATCTGTTATATTACCAAATTTTGAATATTTTTCTTTTATTATTGTACAACATATTGCTTGAACTCTTGCTTAGTACTGTACTGATTACTTAATAATTTAATTTGGTCTCATGCATATGAGGTTTACATTTATGTTTACTAGAATAACTGGCATTTCAGCTGGACTTAATTTTTGATTGTTTATTTTATTGCATGTTGCTCTGGATTGAAATTTGTTTTAAAATTGCTTGCACTTTGAACACTGCTTCCCTT
Organism: Trachelipus rathkii; assembly: GCA_015478945.1. Lineage (NCBI taxonomy): Eukaryota > Metazoa > Arthropoda > Malacostraca > Isopoda > Trachelipodidae > Trachelipus > Trachelipus rathkii. Next base: position 13,435 of record JABUQX010059744.1, on the reverse strand, counting down.
AATTTGCTGAAGGAGCATAAGAACATTTCTTATGTTCTTGTGTTCTTTCAGCAAATTCTTTTTGTCGGGAGGGACTATTTTTAGTTTCTTTGCACTAAAATTACTTAAAAAATTTAAATGTGTATTTACCTTAAATGTTCTTCTTCTTGTTGTAGACAAAATTTTGGAGACGTAGCGCCTCGGAGGTACCCCCTAAAACGCTTTATATACTTTTAGTAATTTGCAATTAATAATGAATGCGATTATCATTATAATGAAAGACAGGAAAATCCAAAAGGATTTGAAAAGGTTTCCTTTTCATAAACAAGGAAATTTTAATCCTTTTAAAGTAACTAATTTTCACAGAGTAACTTAAAATCCAAACAGAATTTTACTGAAGCCATGTTACTGAGGCAATTGATATAAAATATTATTGTAATAAGCCGTGATATAAACTTTAAGACACTTATTGTTTGTCTATATTAATTTTATTGTACTTAATACTGCGTACAATTTTATTAAGTTTATGAGAATCAATCTCAACTTTAATGAACCCGAATACTTAAATATTGACAACAGTATACGTGTTCACCAGTTTATTACTGAAAGATTACTGAAGAATTTCTTTTACTGACTTTTGGGAAGGCACGTGACCAACCCGCGGAGTGATATGATGAATTTTTTAAGCCTGTATTAATGACTCATAATACTGATATTTTTATATTGTAGTCTAAATTATAAAATGACCAATATTTAATAGTTTTCTAAATAAATTTTCATAAGTTGGGAGGTTGCTAGGAAAATTTATATTACATCTTATTTAACTATAAGCTATTTTAGATTGAACTTTCATATTTTGCTATGAACTATTTTTGATTGATCTATTGGACTTTAAATGTATGCTCCTGGAGACTTTCTTTGCTTTAGCGATATATTTTTAGTTAGGCAACACCCAA
>JABUQX010059744.1:0-2500 GCA_015478945.1 Trachelipus rathkii | reverse complement strand
GATCTATTGATTAATTGATCTATTGATTCAAGTCATATTTTTTAGTAAAAAATTGTCATTTTTACATACCCTTAATCAGTAATCAGTAAATCAAAACTAGCTATCACACTGCCCACCTTATCAGCTGATCTATTGATCTATGATTCAAGTCATTTTTTTACGAAAAATTGTACATGTTTTACAACCCTAAATCCAGAAATCGTAAATCAAACATCCTACGCCTACCCTCCAACCATCCCACCCCCCTATGATCTATGCGATCTATTGGATCTAGTTTGATTCAAGTCCATTTCGAGTAATCCTTTTGATAAACATAACATAAAAACAAGTTCTTTATATGCACTGATGCAACAAATTATATCCTAATGTAAACAAGTTTTTTTCATATTAATAAAGCTAACATAACATCATCAGGTCTTAGAATATAATGTTCAACAACAAACCTAACAACCCTTAAACACGAATAAACGCTAAAAATTAACAAAGGTCCATACTTATCAATAGTAAAAGTAACTAACATAGCAACAATACGTACCCTATTCACATTTATCAAGCATATCTCTAAACATAACAATGTTAATTTTACTTTAACATGGTAATATTTAACAAAAAATTTATCCATAACATTGGTTAATTATCATACTTATCAACGAATATACTCTAACGTAATAAAAGTTTTCCACATCAAATAAAGCTAACATAGCATAACATTAACTAAGAAAATAATGTACAACGACAAAACCTAACACAACTTACACATCGAATAAACAGTTAGCATTAATCAAAGTTCCACACTTAACACCAGTTAAAGTAACTAACATTGCATGCAAAACGTAACCTATTCATACTTTTTTCAAACATATCTATAAAATATTAATTAATCTTATATTGACACAGTAACATTTAGCAAAAATGTATCATAACCCTTGGTCCGATTATTCATACAGACACAACATTCTATCGTAAACGATTCGTATTATTACAATTATCATAGTAATATTTAACAAAAAAATTTATCATTAACCTTACCCTAAAATATCATAATCCCCTACAAATAATTGCAAACATAACAGTTTTATCCAAACATTACATAAAAATAACAAAGTTTTAATCCAAACATAACATAAAAATAAGTCCTTTGAATAAAATATCAAATATCATAGTAAAGTGTAAAGTTTACCGAATTTAAAGCAATAAAATCAGTAAATCAGTAAAACCACCCGTCCCCTCCCCGCCCCTCCCTACCCACCCGTCCATGACCTTTTGATCTATTGATTCAGGTCACATGTCGAGTATCATTTCGGAAATAAACATAGTAAAACAAAAAATAAGTTCTTTATATACTAACACAACGTATATATGCTAACGTAACATTGTTTTCACAATAATAAAGCTAACATAGCTTTACCCTGAACTAAGATATAATGTACAATGCAAAACCTAACAACACCCTTACGCACGAATAAACTACAAACATTAACAAAGTTCCATACTTACAAACAAAGGACCTAGCACAGCGTACAAAACGGTAACTATCACACTTTTTCAAAGCATACTCTACATATCAATGTTAATGTCTACATTTAAACACATTGGTTTTACGTCGCATTTCGAGTAATCATTCGGATAGACATAGCAAAAGAATGAGTCTTTATATACTAAACCAGGCGAATAATATGTTAACATAACAATGTTTTCACATAATAAGCTAACATAGCATCATATGAAACAAGAAAAATAATTACACAAAAAACGACATCAACCTAACACAGAGGATCACTTACGCACGAAAAACTGTTAATATTAACAAAGTTCCACACTTAACACCAAGTAAATTAACTAACATTGCATACAAAACGGAACCTATTCATATTTTTCCAAGCATATATCTAACATATTAACATTAATTTTTACCATGGACACAGTAATATTTAACAAAAATTTAATCATAACCTTGTCTAAGTTATCATACAGACCAAAAACGAATAATGTAAACATAACAAAAAAGTTTAATTCAAAACATAAACAATAAAAATAAGTTCTTTTGAATAAAATATCATAGTAAAATGTAATAGTTTACTGATTTAAAGCAGTAACAGTAAATCAGTAAAATCAACCATCAACCCCCCACCTCGTAACCCCGACCCCTTCTTTCCATGACCTTTTGATTTACGATCTATTGAATCATTGTCACATTTCGAATATCATTTTTCGATAAACATAACACAAAATAAGTTCTTTATATACTAACCCACGAATATATGCTAGCGTAACAACGTTTTTTACATTAATAAAAGCTAAACATAAGACATAACCTGAAACTAGATATAATGTAACAACGACAAACCTAACAACACGCATATGAAGCGTACGAATAAGGGGTTTTTGGGCCTTCAAGCCCGAAGGAACTGAGGCCTTACCGCCTTCAAGGAGGGGTAATGCCCGGCTTACACAAAAATACCCTTTCAGGGGAGATTTCCCCATCATCAGGATTCACTAA
>JABUQX010059742.1:50000-55461 GCA_015478945.1 Trachelipus rathkii | reverse complement strand
TAACAGGTCATACAATATTCGATATGTTCCCACTTTTCCGGCATATCAGCAACAAGTAAAGCCGTATTATCTAACAAAATCCCTTAACAAAGTGACCCCAAATCTATCAAAGCAACAACATCTTGAAACTAAGAATTGACACTTATCTTCATCAAAAGATGTCACTCGTTTCGAGTATAACATCTTTTGAACTATGAATAAACGTAGACTTTAGGCAAAAATTACTAAGGCAAACCATACATTACTCAACAAAACTTAACCTAGGCTCACTTTTCTACACCTCATCGTCAGTTAACACAGTAATATTTTCTTACAAAAAACTCATCATTTCTCTAACAATTCAGTGTTATTTCCACATTGTCATAGTAAGTATTTAACAATAACGTACTTAACTACGAATTAAACAGTTTTCATTTAACCAAGAGGTATCTAAAGCACAAATGTACCTTCCTGGGAGAGAAAACCCATGGGGGATGCGCCCCTTGAAAGGCCCCCTTGAAAGGGTGTTGAATCCTGCGAGGGGGGGTCACCCCGAAGGGGTGAAGCAGGCATTACCCTCCGAAGGAGGGGTAAGGCCTCACCCTTCGGGCTGAGGCCCAAAACCCGCTTACACACCTTCGGGGTGATCCCCCCTCGGCAGGATTCACACCCTTTTCAAGGGGCGTAGTCCCCCATGGAGGTTTTCTCTCGAACGGTAATGTTGTTGCTTTAGATACTCTTTTTTATGAAAAACGTTTATTCGTAAGTTAATCGTTACGTTATGTTAATATTACGATACAATGTGGAAATAAACACTGATTTGTTAGAAAAAGAAATGATGCAGTTCTGTAAGATATTTTACGGTGTTAACTGACGAGTTGATCGTGCTTATGTTTAGAAACGTGAGTCTAGGGATTAAGTTTTGCTGAAGTAATGTTAGGTTTGCCTTAGAATTTTGCTAATGTCTACGATATATTCATAGTTCAGATGATGTTATACTCGAAACGAGTGACACTTTGATGAAGATAGTGTCAATTCTTAGTTCAAGATGTTGGTATCTTTGATAGATTGGTCACTTTGTAAGGGATTTGTTAGATAATACGGCTTTACCTGTTGCTTGATTATTGCGCGCAAAATAAGTGGTGACATGATCGAGTATTGTCGGATGTGAGCCTGTAGTAGACTACTTTATCCTTGATAGTTAGGGAATTTTCCAGGATGTTAGCTGATTATTCAAACGCGAGGTATGTTAAGGTTTGTCATTTGTACTTATATTCTTAGTTGCGGTTATTGATATGTTAGCTTTATTGATGCTAAAGCTTTGTTGGTTAAGCATATATTCGTAGGTCAGTATATAAAGAACCTTATTTTTATGTTATGTTTATCCAAAATGATACTCGAAATATGACTTGAATCAATAGTTCAATAGATCACAAGCGGGTGGGATGGGTAGGGGACTGTAGGATGGAGTGGTTTGATTACTCATTTTACTGCTTTAAAATCAGTTAACTATTACGCTTTACTGTTGATGATTTTATTCAAAAGAAACTTATTTTTATGTATGTTTAGGATAAAATTTTGTTAATTTTTTGGTAATGTTGATGTGAAAACTTTGTTATGTTGCCAATTATCGCTGGTGGATTAATGATATTTAGACAGATATGTATGAATTTTTTGTTAAATAATTACGAAGTTGATGAGTTAATAAAAATTGTTACGTTAGCATTACTATTCTTGGTTCTGATATGAATTGATATAGACAGGTTATGCATAAACTTTTTGTTAAATATTACGATGTTAAAGTAAAAATGTAAAATTACATTGATATGTTAGAGAATATGCTTGAAAAAAGATGTAAATAGGTTAGTTTTGTTACGATGTGTTAGGTACTTTTACTGCTGTTAAGTGCTGAAGTTGTTAATGTTTAGTGTTTATTAGTACGTTAATAAATGGTGTTCGTTAAGTATGTGTTGTTTACATGATATTCTTAGTTCAGGTTATTATATGTTTAGCTTTATTAATGCAAAAACGTTGTTACGTAGCATATATTCGATGGTTAGTATGTAAAGAACTTATTTTTTGTTTGTTTGGTTAAAACTTTGTTATGTTTACAGTTATTCGTTGTGGAAATAACACTGATTATTAAACCAAGGTATATGATAAATTCTTGTTAATTTATTACTGTGTCAATTTAAAATTAACGTTAATATGTTAGAGATATGCTGTGGAAAAAAGTATGAATAGGTTACGTTTGTATGCAATGTTAGTTACTTTACGGTTGTTAAGTGTGGAACTTTGTTTAATGTTAACAGTTTATTCGTTCTTAAGTTGTGTTAGATTCGTCGTTGTACATTATTTTCTTAGTTAATATGATGCTATGTTAGCTTATTAATGGGAAACCTTGTTTATTTATTAAGCAGTATAATATTCGATGCGTTAGTATATAAATAACCATTTTGTGCTATGTTTTAATAAGAAATGATACTTCGGAAATTCGACGTAAATCATAGTGTTCAATTAAAATAACATGAGTAATGTTAGAGATATGCTCGGAAAAAAAGTGTAAATACGGTACGTTTTGTACTGCTGTTAAGTGCGGAAGCTTGTTAATGTTAGTAGTTTATTCGGGCGTAAGGTGTGTTAGGTTATTGTCATGTGTTCAGTATATTCTTAGTTTATATGATGCATGTTAGCTTTATTCAATGTGAAAACCTTGTGATGGGTTAGCATATATTCGATGGTTGGTAATAAAAAAAAAGGGAAAAAAAACTTATTTTTTTTTTTTTTATGTTATTTGTTGTTGTGTGTTGTTGTTGTTGTTGTTGTTGTTGTTGTTGTCTAACGAGAAAATATAACCCTTTTGAACTGATATGGGTCATCGTACGTTGTATTCTTGTTTACTTTTCTTCTGATTGGTTGAATGAAAGAATCTCATTACCTATAAGGGTTGTTTATACACTATTTTCTTCAGTAGGATAGTTTTTCGCAGTGCTGATACGAAGACATCTCCTCGCATCTCTACGCTTGTTGTTGATATCTTCACGAGGAGTTTCGTTATTCCCAACGAAAGTGTCATTTATATTTAATGCGTAACCGATATTGGGGCGACTGCTAACATTGCTTATGAAGCTAATCCTGCCAAGAGGAGTTCCAATATAATAAGTATTGCATCACTTTATGCCAAATGGTTAAAGCCATAAATCTATTTGTTTTCATGTTTTAGAGTTGGTATTTTCTGAAAGGAGGCGGAGTCTAAAAAAGAGATAAGCCTAAAAACTTTACTTTATTCGTCTTTACTTCATTAGGTATTTATGCATGGTTGGGGTACATGGTATGATACATTTTGATAAATGTTACTGTGTTAATGTTAAGATTAATTAATATGTTAGAGATATGCTTGGAAAAAGTATAAATAGGTTTACGTTTTGTATGTCAAAGTTAGTTACTTTTACTGGTATTAACGTGTGGACTTTGTTAATGTAAACAGTTTATTAGGGCGTAAGATGTGTTAGGTTTTGTCGATTGTACATTATTTTTCCTAGGTTCAGAGATTGCTATGTTGCTTATTAATGTGTGAAAGACATGTTATTTAGCTATATTTCGCTGATTAGTATATTAAAAGAACTGCAGTGGAAGCGTTGTAATGCTAACAGTTTAAAGTCGTATTGGTAAGTTGTATCTAGGTTGTCTTTGTACATCTATTTTTCCTTTAGTTTCATTGTTATGCTATGTTAGTTTTATTGGTGTGGAAAACTTTATTATGTTAGAGTATATTTGTTGATCAGTAATAATTAACAATGGTTGTGAGAAATTTTAGTTAAATGTTACTGTGTCAGTGTAAGAATTAACGTTAATTATGTGTAGAGTTTGCCTTGAAAAAAGTAAATAAAGGTTACGGTTTTGCATCCCTTTGTTAGTTGCTTTATTGTGTTAAGTTGTGGAAACTTTGTTTAATGTTAACCGTTTATTCCTGTTTAAGATGTGTTAGGTTTGTTCTTGTGCATATTTTATCTTAGGTTCATGTTACGCTATGTTAGTTTTATTAATGTGAAAACTTTATTATGTTAGAGTATATTTGTTGATCAGTATGATAATTAACCAATGTTGTGATAAATTTTTGCTAAATGTTGCTGTGTCAGTGTAAGGTTAACGTTAATATGTTAGAGATATGCTTGAAAAAGTGTAAGTAGGTTACGTCTTTGTATGCTATATTAGTTACTTTACTGTTGTTAAGTGTGGACTTTGTTAATGGTTTGACTGGCTTATTCTTGCTTAAGGTGTGTTAAGTTTGTCTTTGTACATTATTTTTCTTAGTTCATGTTTCGTCATGTTAGCTTTATTGATGTGGAAACCTTATTAGTTAGAGTATATTCGGTGATCAGTATGCAAATTAACCAATGTTGTTGGAAATTTTACGTTAATTAGTACCATGTTTAGGTAAATTAACATCGTTTTATGTTAGAGATATGCTTAATAATAAATAGTCGTGAATTAAGTTACGTTTTTGTATGCTATGTTAGTTACTTTACTGGTGTTAAGTGTGGAACTTTGTTAACGTTAACAGTTTATTCCTGTTTAAGATGTGCTAAGTTTGTCTTTGGGGGGTTATATTCATAGTTCAGATGATACTAAGTAAGCTTTATTAATGTGAAAACTTTGTTACGTCAACATATATTGTTTGATGTTTGTATAAAGAACTTGATTTTATGTTATGTTTATCCAAAAATGATACTCAAAATGTGACCTTAATCAATAGATCAATAGATCACAGATGGTCAGGAGGGAGGTTGGATGCTGGTTGGATGGTGGTTTGATTTAGTGATTTACTGCTTTAGGGTATGTAAAAACGTAAATTTGTAAGTTATAAACATAAAAAGAATAAGAAATTTTATTTATTTATTTATTTATTTATTTATTTTTTATTTCTTGATGGTTCTGAAACCATTATTTTCGAAATCTACAGACCCAATAACATATATAAGGACACCAACATTGTATCATTACACTTTCGTTGTTCTACGCCAATATTTCAGTTTTGTGGGGCTGGTGACCCCCCTTTGGGATGTGTACGGCTATTTAACCCCTATACGATATGGGTACCTTATATGAAAGGTATATACCGAGTTTCATCGTTCTAGGTCAATATTTCAGATTTGGGGGCCGGTCCCTCAAATTTGGTCCCATCGGTCATTTTACCCCGGATACATCTAAGATACAACCTAAAAAGGCTGTATGTCAAGTTTCGTTGTTCTATGTCAATATTTCAGATTTTGGGAGTGAGAACCCCATGCTGGGGACACCAACAGTCATTTACCCCCGGGGCATCTAAGATAACATCCTCAGAAGGTTGTTACCAAGTTTCAGTCATTCCACGCAATATTTTTTCAGGATTTTGGGGGGCTGGTCCCCAAATTTGGTCAAATCGGTCATTTTACCCCGTATACATCTAAGATACAACCTAAAAAAGGCTGTATATCAAGTT
>JABUQX010059742.1:35000-37500 GCA_015478945.1 Trachelipus rathkii | reverse complement strand
TTGGTATAAGAATTACCAATATGGAGATATAACTTAAAATGTTACCTCTATTAAGTGATAAATTTTGCTCCACCTGGTCAAACATTTTGGCCTCACCCTGTTACAACCAGAGTAAATCTACAAAAACGAATGGTGGTTTTTGGAACGTTGCCAGGGATAACATTTTAACCGCCTTGCGAGAAAATAGAAAAGTTTTCAAAAAATTATCGAGCGGGCCAACTTTCCATTATATTTTCGGTACGAAAAAGATGGATTACCGCGTCATATATAATTATATATATAATATAAATATATATAGTATAGATGTATATATATAAATATATATACTATATATACTATATATTAAAATATTAAATATATATATATATACTAATATATATATATCATATATAATATATATATAATATATTCTACCTATAATACTTTACTAGATACGTTACTATATATATATATATATATACTATATATATATATATATATTATATATATATATATATATATTATATTATATATATATATATAGTATATATTATATATATGTGGTTGTGTGTGGGTGTGTGTGTGTGTGTGAACCTAATGTGAACTAAATAACTATGCTTGCAGTCCTTTTTAAGGTTTTATGTGCTATACGTTTATCTGTTTTGTTTTTTCAAAATGTTCCAATGATTTCATTTCGAAATGCTATCCGTAATTTCAATCGTTCAATCGCCCCAAAACATTGCCCATAAGGAAAGAAACACAGCGAAAAGGATATGAGTGTTTAAGTAACTTACTTTATAAAAACATAATAGATAGAATTTACAAAATTGTAAAACCTATGAGTCTCAAATAGTCTGGGACAAATCCAGGAAAGTGAATAAGGACCGTGAATCGTTAATGCTAATTGGCATGTTCTTTCTTAATTTGAGGATGTAATAGACCATGGTTCTAGAAGACTAGGTCTCCATTGAAAATAGGCCAAGTATTACGAAAAGTTTATTGAAAAAATAGAACGACTTTTGGAGAAAGTCATTATTAGTAGTGGAAGTTGATGAAATGAAAAAGATCCAAACGGCAAGTCCTCACTTAGAAATAACAGATACGGCGCTTACCCTTTGCAGGAAATTGACCAGCATCAGCTATAGAAAAAAGCATGCATATATATATATATATATAGTACTATAGTCAGTAGATATATATATATATAAATTATATATATATAATATATATATTATATATATATATATATATATTATATATTATATAGTATTAATCATATATTATATATACATGGGCGTAGGCAGGGGGGGGCACTTGCTCCCCCCTAATCTTGGTTGAAATTAAAAAACTAACCTTAGATTGCTTGCCAGCCGATTATTTTTGGTTTGATTATGTATAAAAACGGAAACGAAAGATACATAATTAGAACAGCGAAAAAAGTTAGACAATAAACACCTGGTAAGGATTTGAAATAGTTTTAATGTATTTTCGTGTTCAAATTGGCGTTTCGTTGAACGGGTGCTGATCTTCAATTAGCTGTGATTGCTTCTTTCATTTCGCTGTAGCGTTCCGCTCAACACGTCCCATCTCTGCTCAGAAACTCTCAGATACAGGCCACTCGCAAGCCTTCATTTCCTCAGCAGTTCGAAGCCTGTCAATCCTAGCATTTTGCGTCACTGGATCTGCATTGAAACGCTGGCATTATATAATTCATATACTATAACACTAAATCAGCAGCTTATGTGGTATTATATATACTATATAATATATAATATATAATATATATTAATATATATATATATAATATTATATATATATAAACTAAATATATATATATATATGATATATATATATATAAAATATATATATATATATATTAATATATATTATATATAACTTATATATATATATATAATACTATATAGTCAATATATATATATATATATATATATTTAATATAATATAATATAATTTATATTATATAATATATATTATATTATATATATATATACATATATTATATATATATATCTATTATATATATTATATATATATATATACTATATATATTTATATTCTACTATTACTATATATATATATATAAATAATCCTAGCCCACTATCACTTATATATTAATACTACTATATTATATATTACTATATACACACTATATAGCCTATAACTATATCTATATATATATATATATATACTATATTTAATATAATATATATAATATTCACTTCAACCTTTGTCCCCCCAATGAAGTCCTTGCCTACGCCCCATGTAATATATAGATATTATTATCATATACTATATATATATACTATATATACTATATATACTATTCATATACAATATATATATATAATATAATATATAATTAGTATATGTATATATATATTATATTATTTATATATATATACTATATATATATATTATATGCTATATAAAACTATATACTATATACTATATATATACTATACTATATATAATACTATAAAGTGAAATCACTAACTATATA
>JABUQX010059742.1:0-30000 GCA_015478945.1 Trachelipus rathkii | reverse complement strand
GTTTTATTAATATAAACAGTAAAATTTGCAACTTTTATAAATATTTGTTATATTGAAAACAGTCTAAATATTCGCTTTAATATTTTTACTATTATTCTGATTTTATAAAATTTTGGGTGTAGATAGAATTGGACGATCTACAAAACTGTAGTAGGTTTTATGCCTCCTTCAAACAGAGTCCAAAAGTAAAAATGTCTCATCATAGATTTAATTGTTAATTTTTTTATTTTGCATTTTTTCTTGCAGAGGGTAGAAATTCTTTGTTAAATTTTAAAATTTGTTCAAATTTGTTTATGTTCATTCGAGTTACTTAAATAAAATTATCAGAGTAAATGCAATTTAACGAGTTAAAGAACTTCATTTAGGAATTTTTCTGCATATCCAGTCATTTTATCTCTATGCACGCCATGTTCAATTTGAAACAGCCAGCAACAATGACATTTCAAGGTCAAATTATTATGCTCAAAATAAAAAAATATGCAACTCAGTCCAATTCAATCTACTCTGAAATTTCATAATAATTTTAAGAACCAAAAAAAAATATTGAAGAAAATTTTAAATTTTGACAATTTTTACCCATCTTTCCAAATGTGAAAAGAAAATCTACACCGCAATATTTTTTTTTTCAGTCTTGAAAAAGGTTTATAGCAATTACTAAGGAGACATAAACATAAAACTTGTATCTAAAATACATTTAATGCTGAAGATTTTTCTTTTTTAAAGATATTGGAACCACTCAAAATCTGCAAAAGTCCTATTGTATAATTCTTTGATTGTATACAACAGTTGGGTATACCAAAAAATATATTACTGATTCCAAGTTTTGTATTTAGGCCACTTCAAAAGAAATTCATAAATACTAGATTCATTGTAAAAATAATTAGAGAAAATTTTAAATTTTGAAAATCTCTTTACTTTAACATTAAACATGTCCCTCAAGTTAAGCAAATTTTTTAAAAGTATTTTTCATAAATGTTTGCCTATCATAATATTATGTATACTTATATATAGATAGTAAATGACATCACGTTTCATAAAGAACAAACAAATCTCTTACATAATTATAAAGGAAAAAGTATAACTGCAAGCAAATTTATAAAGAATACAAAAAAGCATATGTTTAAATATAATATGATTTTAAATAACCATTTAAGGATCTATAAGATTGGTTAAAAGAATCTTTCAGTAAAAATAAAGAAAAATCTCACAATTTTTCATCCCCTACGTTTGCATACAAAAAAAAATTTTTTTTTTACAATTATACAAAATTAAAGCTCAATATCTTTAACATCAAAAGATGGACTATTCCATATGTAACTAAATATTCAGGAATTTTTTGAAAAAAATTAAATTTCTTACAGAAAGATCCGGTCGGAAGCCTCATATTTTAAATGATATCATGCTGGAAAGGAGTTTTTTTTGAAAAACCGGGATACCTTACCGGAGCAGGATACTGTTCCATCACTAATATATATATAATATTATATATAGTAATATATATATATATATATATTATATATACTAATACATACATTATATACACTATATATATATTATATATATACTAAAATATATATATATAATATATATATATATAGTTAATTATAGAGTAAGATATATATAGGTGATGGAAGGAAGATCGATATAGATAAAGTATATGGATGTTGAGGTAGATAATGTTGAGACATAGGTAGGGGACAATTTCGGATGACGCGATGATGCAGAAGAACACCGAGTGTTAAGTACCGAAAAATTGAGAACGGTATGTGAATAGGACACCTCAGAAGGGCAAGAAAACGTAGTCCAGGGAGTGAAGGACCGAAAGACAGGAGATGTGTCAGGAGGTCGAAGGCTGGGAGGACCTCCTTGAAACATGTCAGCTTACCAAAAAATGTGAGAGTGCATAAAGTAGAAGAGTGGAATAGAAGCTGCAGCATACATGCTCTACGTAGATTAAAGTAAGGGTCTTCTGGGGTCTCCGGATGTCTGACGAAGAAAAGACGCTTGCAGGGGCTGACAGGCATGAAAAATTCCTTCCTGGGAGAGGAAATAAGAAGTAAAGGAAAAGAAAGCAAGATATTAGAGGCGATGACAATATATATATATATAATATGAGTATATATATTAATATATATTAATATATTTTATATTAATATATATATATAATATAATATATATATTATTATTAATAATTATATATATTATAATTATACTTAATATATAATATATATTAATATATAATATATATATATATATATATATATATATAATATATAATATATATATATATATATATAATTAATATATATATAACTATATATATATATATATTAATTAATTATTATTATATATATATATATATAATATAATTATATAACTATTTATGATATATATATTATATAGTATATATATATAATATATATATATATATATATATATATATAATATTATATATATATATATATATATATATATATATATATTATATATATATATATTATATATATAATATATATATTTTAATATATAAATATAATTATGATATATATATATCATATATTTACATACAAATATATATTATATATATTATATATAATATAATATATATATATTTAATATATTTATATATATTATAATATATATATATATATATATATATATAATTTATATACTATATATATAATCAAAATATACATATATATATTAATATACTATTATATATAATATATATATTATATTATATATATATATATTATATATATATGTGTATATACTATATATAATATATATATATATATGTATTATATATATATAAATATATATATCATATTTAATATTATATTATATTTTATATATTTATATTGTATTATAATTTATATATATTATTAATTATTATATTATTAATACTAATTATTATATATATATAAATATATATTAATATTTATAATATAGTATATATATTATATATATACTAATATATATATATTATTAATATATATATTAATATTATATATAATATTTTATTGATAATTATATTAATATTATATATTATATATAATATATATATTTATATATTAACATATCTATATATATACTATATATATACTTATATATATTAATATATATTATTATTATTAAGATTATTATAATTAATATTAAGTATATCATTAATATTATATACACTAGCGGTTACTATTATTTTATATTAATATTATTATTATTAAATTATAATAATAGATGTAATATTAAATTATATAATATATATATTATATATATAATATTAATAATATATATTTATTTATTATATAAAAAATAAGTAATTTATTATTATAGGATATAAATCCTATTACCCCTTATTACCCTTAAATATAGTGATTAATATATAAGACGAGATAGTATAGGCTGTTAGAATATTTATAATATTATATATAATTTATTATTTTATTTATATTTATATTAATATTATATTATAGTATTATTTATATATTATAAATATTAATTAATATAATTTATATATATTATATATAATATATAATATATTAATATATAATATAATATATATTTATATATATTATATAATTATAATTAATATTTAGCATATAATATATATTAAAAATTATTTTTATATATTATATTTATAATTATATATATATAATCTTAAATTAATATATTTATATATATATATATATATATATTATAATTATATATAATATTATATTATTATATATTAATATATTATATATATCATATATTATAATATATATATTAATATATATATATATATATCATATTTTATTATATTAAGTTATATATTATATATTATATATATATATTATATATATATTATATTAATTATACACTCACTATTGAGAAGTAATATAAATAGTTATATATATATATAATTATATACTATATCACATAATAATCGATAATATAATAATCTATAGTACTATATAGAGTATATTATTAATTGTATCTAATATAATACTCACACAAATCAACCACCTCTCACTACTAATATCTTACTTATAATATAATGATAAATGGAGATATATAATTTTTTTATTGTACTATACTATAATATATTACTTATAATATATATATATATAATATTTTATAAGTATCATATATATAAATATATATAAATATATATATAGATAGATATTATAGTATAGAATATATTTATAGCTATATATATAATATATAGTAATATATAGTAATGAAACTACTAAAACCTCAAATCTTTTTAAATATATTATAATTAATATGATATATTATATAATATCTATATATATTATTATGTGATTTATATATATAAGTAATAAGTAAGTATTTATATATATATATATCAATACTAATTATATATATATACATATATATTTTATATATTATTATTATACATTATTATATTATTTATCATTACTTTTATATAATTATAATATTATTCTACTATATATATATTTAAGTATATATTGTATTATATAGCGATATAATAGTGTCTATTTAGTTATATATATTTGTATACTACTAGTATACTATTATATATATAATTACCACTTCATAAATCATGATATTAGCTGCGTGATATATATATAATATTAACCAAATGATATGCTTATTTCCCGGGGGGGGGGGAGGAAGGATAAAGAAGGAAAGAAAGGAAAAAAAAAGGGAAGAAATAATAGTACATTATTTCATTTAAGAAAAACAAAATTTTTAAAAAGTAAACAAAAAGTTAAAAAAAAATAATCAGATAAAAAAAGGGTTTCTTTAAATCATAAAAGCGAATATTTCCAAAGCCAATTTTCCACAATTATTGGAGACAACTGGATAAACAATATATGGCAAATTTGAGCAGCGCGCCGAATTCCTATCTTAGTTGTAAAAGTATGTGCTTAAATTTTTCGTTACCGCCAAATAGAAGGATAAGGTAAGCACCAAATATTCGTTGGTTAATTGATGGGCATATGGGACAACGATATACATTTTTACGTTACGACGCAAACTGCTTAAATGTAGCTGCCCTACTAACAATATATTTCAAGTCATTTTTCTTTCGGAATACACAAAGAGTCACACAACAAGAATGTATTTAAAAGGAAACATACTCGATTAGTTACCCAAAGAAGAATCCCTTTGTTTTCTCCTGCATCTTATTTGAAGGTAACAATACGGAAGGAACTCGATAAGAGTGATTGGAGAATAGAAGAAATAAAAAAAAAAAAAAAGATTGATATGTATAAAATTGATGTATATATATAATACGAAGAAGGGAGATGAAGAGGTTGATATGGATAAACAAATACTATATATATATCGAGTATATAGTAAAGGTGAATTAATGCTATGTGGTTAAAACTATCATTCTACTATGTTACGAGAGTGTATATAGAAACCATATACTAGGTGTATACTGAGTAAAGTAGAGTGAAAAAGATAAAGTATTAATAGCGAATAGGATAATTAATATTCTCATAATGAAAGTAGCTTAATAGAGATAATAAAAAAAACACGAGGGTTTTAGAAACTTTTTGATTACAACAAAATAAACATAAAATAATTAACATAACTATGTAAAAATATAAAAAAGAAAGTGAATTAGGTTTCGTAGGCAAATTTGCTAATATCATCCAGGCAAGTCAAAATCAAGATGACAATTTCTTCAAATCGGTATGAAATTCTTCAATTTATTGTTTTTTTAATATAATACATCTATTTATAGGTTTACTATATATAAATTATGTTTTATTTACTATAAAAAACTCATAGTTAGTGTTTATTTCCTCTTGTGTTTTAAACATGATCTCAAATTAAATTCTCTAATCTTATTCAATTCATTTTATATCAGTATTCAGTACATCGTAAAAAGTATACAAAGTTGGAAAGTGATGAAATCAATTTTTCTAATTTAGTATGTTCAAAAGCCGAGTGACTTTTATTTAAAACGTGTAATAGGTAAAAGTTTTATGAATTTATATTACTCTTGCAGTATTATTTTAAAATAAGTATAATAATATATATATTATATATTAATATATATACTATATATATATATATATTATAATATATATTATATATATTATATATTAATATATATATATATATTAATATATGTAATTATAATTATTAATTAAATTATAATATATATATATAGATATATATTTATATATTAATATATATATTAATATATTAATATATATATATTATATATATATATTATATTATAATATATAATATAGATTATATATACTTATATATATATATATATATATATTATTAATATATTATATATATTATATTATATAGCATTATTATATATATATTATTATATATATATATTATATATATATATTATATATATAATATATATATATTAATATTATTATATATAATATCATTTTATTATATATATATTAAATATATAGATATATTATATATATATTATTTATTAATTATATATATGATATAGATATATATAGGTAATATAACATATATATATATATATTATTAATATATATTTATACTTTTAAAATTAATATATATTTTTATGATATATATATATATATGTATTTAATATAATATTATATTATTAATAATATTTTATATATATATATATATTTATAATATATAGATGATATATATATATATATATATATACCGGTTTATTGTTTATTATTATATTATCATATATATTTTTGAAATGCATAATGATCTTAATAATATATATATATATTATATTAATTTTAATAATTATATATGGTGTATTAAATTTTATAAGTAGATATATATTATTATAATATATTTTAATATATATATATATTTATATATATATATATATATATAACCATAAAATATTGAATTATATATTTCTGTCCGGAATAAATAACTATTCACAAAGTAAGTCTGGAAAAATGCAAATTTATATAAGTTAGAGGATTGAGACTATAAGACAAAAGTAAACCTAACTTAACTATATTATTTATATGATATTATATAATAAATTTTAACTTAAACATTATGATATATATTTCCCTTAAATTGCTGTATTTCTATGAATGTCATACATCTAAAATATATATATTAATGAATTAATATATATATTATATATATATATGTATATAATATATATATATATTAATATTATATTATTATTTAGTATATATATATATATAAATATATATATTATATTTATTAGATATATATATTATATATATATATATATTAATATATATTATATAATATATTATATATAATTTATCTGTATTATATATAATATACGTAAACCGTATGTGATATTGTAAAGAATATTTTTATTTATTATTAATAATATTATATTACATTTATTTATATATTATATATTTATATATTATATATTATATTATATTATAATTATATATATTATATATATATATTATTTAATTATTATTATTATATAAGATATAATATTAATATATATATTATATATATATAGTATTATTATAATTAATATATATTAATATTAATTATATATATATATTATATAATATATAATTAAACCACTAGTAAGTCACTAGATATAGATATATATATATATTAAAAAAACGTGAATAACGTTTATAATAGCGAATTTCGTAGGGTTTCCTCATATTTGAGACCTTTTTCTCACGTTCTCTTTTTGAACGATGAATAAGCTAATGTGCGTACTTTCATCCATACTGAAAATTAGATTCTTATGAATAAATTCCTCTCTCTAATAACACTACTTACATTTATGGTTCCTGCTGCGCTCATAGTGTGAATTTCAGCTCTCATCTCTAGCCCTCGTCATCCGATTCTCTCGTACTCATCGTTGCTCACATCTCTCACTGCGACCCGTCCACTTCTCTCTGCGTACACGTATCTCTCCTCTACTCTTCATGTTCATTCTCGACGTCACTCTTTTACGACTCCCATCCTCTTGTGCTCAATATACGTCTTACACTCTCTCATCTCTCTCTTCCTCCTGCTCTCTCTCTCTCTTCTCCTCCTCCTCTCTCCACTTCCTCTCTATCTCTCCTCTCTCTTTCTCCTCTCTCCTCCTCTCCTCTCTCTCCTCTACTCTCCTCTCTCTCTCCTCTACTCTCATCCTCTCATGCTCTCCTTCCTCCTCTCTCTGCTCTCCTCATTCCTCCTCTTCTTCCTTATCCTCGGTTCATCGCTTCTCTTGCATCGACCGTAGTTTATTACCGACATCTACTTTCACGATGTAACTTGCTTTAACAGATCTATCTTCTATTCTATTACTATCTTACTCTCTTACTTCTCTTTTACTCTCTCTCCTATCTCTTACTACTCTCTTTCTCTCTCTCCCTCTTCCTATACTCTCTCATAGTTACTCATCTATTCTTCTCTCCTATGCTCTTATATACTCTCATCTTACATACTATCTTACTTAATACTTACGACCTACTTACTCATTACTCTATTACCTACTTCATATTTATATATGCTTGATACTACTTTAAAATATTCTTTTTTTCTTCTCTCTCTCTCTCCTCTCTCTCAGTCTTCTCTACCTCATACATCTACTGGCGCTACGTCTCACTCCTAATTCCAAGCGATCGGGGTTGTTACATAATGCTCTCTAGCATACTCTCTCTTCGCATCTACCATCTACTATCTCGCAGTCAATACTCGCAGATATCGATGCCTGCTCTCTAATCTACGTCTACTAGCTCTCCTCTCGGTCCTCTTGCTCTCTCAATGTCTCTTGCGTCGCGTCTCGTGCATACTTTAAACTATTTCCGCAGTTGCATAAACACATGAAGATCGCGAATCAGTGCGAATTCACTCGAATACGATCTCTCTCTCCTCCTCTAGGTCGGCAGGTCGAAAGAAGGACAGTAACTCTCTCTCGCCAGTGCGTGCGATCTCATCTAGCTCATTCTGCGATCTCATCTCTCTCTGCTTACCAAATTCTACTCTCCATCCACAATCTCCTCTACTGTGCATACTGATTTATCAGCACCTCTTCTCTTCGTCTTTCCTTCGCAGTTTCTCTCTCGTCGTGTGCTCCTCTCTCGTATAAGTGTCTCTCTCTCTCTGGCTTCATGCATAATAACACGCGGTCTCTCTCTCTCTCTCATCTCTCTGAAGACCAATTGGTTCGGATTATCAGGTGATGCCGGTACATGTAGCATCTCTCTCGGCTTAACTAACTCTTGGCCATCCTACCAAAATCCCATGATTACCCAATTGCGCCTGTTTAGTTACCATGTCGAACTTCAAGGCTGAGGACGTATCAGAAAAGCGTGCTTAGAATAAAGACCATCAGCCACGCATCGCGCAGGAACCGACGAAAAGAAAACTCATCGCGTTCTCTAGTATGCTTCATACATAACTGACGATAGTTTTAGTTTTAATATAGAGGTCATACTTTGATAAGACTCCGTATTGGTGGCCTTTTGACTCGACCACGGATTATCTATAGACTTGGGGTGAAACCAGAGCGATAGAATATTTCTTCACCCCCTCGTAACTTGAGAGAGAACAGTATCCTGAGTCATGGTCTCATAGTGGGGGATGACCGAGCTGGCGCATATATGATTTTATAGTTCATCGTAGTTGAGCAAACTTGAGTGATAAGTAGAGTACTACCAAAACGAACTTATCGCTGTAAATCGTTGCCTTCAGCAACTTTCACAATATTGCTTTTACTTTTGGCTGTGATGGAATCGCGCTTAAGGGTTTGGGTGGTGGGTGAGTCACCTTGCGACTTACATCATATTCTTCTACTTACTATTCTATTTCTGGTGTATGTTGCGCACCTGGCTCTGCAATATCATCGTTTAAAGAGATAACTTCCTCAGTTCCATTTCATCTACTTCCACTTACTTGGACAATTTCGGCACACCTTCACCTCTCCTCTTCTCAGGTGTCCGATGTTTTTCACCTGTGATGACACAAGATGGGATTCATGAGACCCTATTATGTATGAAAGTCAGTCGAGAATGCTGGTGTCTTAGGTGCATTCATTAAGCAATCTGCTGCTATACTGGCGCCGTGTATTTGGCACGCAAGGCTTCCATGTATTAATCGACCACACCCACAACCTTCTAGGTATACATATTCTAGTCCTAAGAATCCTAAAACATTTCTCAGTGCCGCTTAGTAGAAATGAGGTATCGGAAATGTATTCGACCTCGAATTTTTACAGAATAAGACGGACTGGCAAATTAAAATCTGATATAGGGCTCGCCTATCGATAGGACTATCGCCCTAAAGCTCTCACCATGATATTAGCAGCCATATGACTTCTAATGAAATCCTTTGTAAAAGACTCGCAGTCACTAGTGGTGTATCAGCAACACATTTTTCGATGCGGACACACATGTTACTGTGGGAAAATTTCACTAATTAGTGTGTAGTCTAGAATGTGGGTGAGAATCAAGATCATCTATACATTCGATCAAATATTATCGAGCTTTTCCGGGTGGCTGATACTTAACACGGTAAGTGATGATATATGACGAAAGTATTTTGCCCACAGGGAACGCGAACCATATAAAATTCTATAAGTCGCAGAAAAGGTTGTAGCGAAAATTGGGACAATAAGTTCCAAAGGTCTTCGATTGAACTCAAATGCCCGTGCGACTAGGCCTCTCAAAGGCTCCCATTCCCTTAGAACAGGTTCCTCTTGCACTTCTCGCTTCACTGCCATGTGCATATATTGTCTTTCAATCGGAATCATTCGCAGAATCTTGTGATGAGAGCACTGGTTCGTTAATATGATACAGTAGATGCCAGATGTTTCGTCAAGGTAGAATTGAACGCTCCAATGTAACCTCGATGCAGGCGTGACTAGGACATCCACTCTTAGTGTTTTCGAAACGGAGGCAGATTCTTCGTGTGGTGCTCATTTCTAAATGTCGGTGAATTCAACGTCGGTCCGATCTCGCGTAGTCATTCTCCCAAATCGCCTCTCGCTCTCTAGGGGGAAATTGGCTACATAAGACTCTCGCAAACTTTTGGTAACTATTCTATATGTTCCGAGTGTCTCTCATAGCGCTGACTATTCTCCTCTCGCTCCGCACGTAGTGTCGGCTTTTCTAAGGGCCCAACCTCTCGCGAGATTACAGACTCGTATAAAACCATCTAAAATATCTCTAATAAATATTCGCTACAACTTAATAGAGGGTTACTCCCAGATCATTATTCTCGCCTCAGTATCTGTTAGAACCAGTTCGAGCCTTTTACCACTCTCGCTTCGAAGATCGCGCTGAACTCACGATGGAACCGTTCGATAGTCTCGGAAGATAATCTTTGTTAAACCGGTGGCAAATGAGATTCCATGAAACAAAGAGTTTATTGATAAATCTCAAGAGATGGATTCTGACCAGTCCATGTTAGCTCAGTATTTGTTCAGGTTGCCGCTAAGTGTTTTGATGGGCTGTGCACTCTCAGAATTCGATTCTTAGCTATGCAATGGAGTTCCTCTCTATCACGAGGTGCCATTTGAGAATGGGTGAAGATATTGTTCTCATATCTAGTAGGCTTCCAGTGTACCACTCTTCCTTTGGGCAAAGGAGTTAAGTTAAAGTATTAGAAATACTAACAAGAACGTAACTCGTATTATTGTATTTAGAGTATAACTACTCGACTTGCTCCCTCTATCTCTGCATGTCGCATTGGCGGCTCTCATCTTCTTTTCCGGACAAAAATGATAGCTGGGCAGCGGCAGTTGGAGCTGTCGTACTGGAGAGTCAGTACCACTCCTCGTGAATTTCCAACACCTCTCGCGAACCATGACCTCGGCGCGAAGACACAGAGTGGGTTATTCTTACTTACAGTGAGACAATATTGATAATGGAGGAGTTGGATAAAATAGTTCGGGATTGCTTTTCGTGACGCGAACGTCACAGTCACCTCTAGTTCTGTGGTCTGAGTCGATTTGTTAAGTATCGTGTCGTCGCACACTGCTTCTACGACCAGTATCTCTATCTCTTTCATACTTACTCTAAAAAGTCTTCGTCTTAAGTTGGTTTTCGTATGCTTTTTTTTCTTCTTTCTATCTACAGTCTCTCTCTGACCCACGCGGCTCCCTCCGTCTCTGCCTCGCGAAACGGTATTTGATATTTAAACAAAAAAAAAAAAAAATATTAAAACATAAAAAAACAGATTCGATCATAAGAAGTTCTTCGCTCTCCTAGTGTAGTCTACCTTCAGAATGTCACTCGTTCGCATGAAAAATGTCTCGAGAATGTACCTATCAATCACTCGATGGTGATTCGAAAGAGAGATATCCGCATAGGAAACTAGTAACTGATAGGTCACAGCATAGCTGTAAATGAATATAAGTTCGAGGAGGTTAATAGTTTAGTCACGGAGACCAGAGGCGTGCCAAATCATAATTGATGTAACTGATACCAAAAGATGACAAAGCAGCTTTTTCATAAAGTTGGCGTGGTTACGTAAGGACGGGGAAATAGCATACCTACTCGATAGGCTTTAATCGCACAAAAAAGAAAAGAAATAATAGAGTCTCTTTATCTCCCTCTCGTCTGCGAGTGATTTGAAATAAAAAACAAGATCAGAAATTTTCGACATTTCTTTGTTCTAAAAATCGCGCGCAATTTTGTGACTTCTCGTGGTAAATACATAAATGCGTTCGGGTAGATATGTGTGTACACAGGTTAAAGGATGATTTTGTTCTGAAGGAGCTTGTATAAAGGACAAATGTTTTTTTATAATAGGCATAGTAGAGCGCAAGACAGACACAATAGATGTACATATTACTCACAAACCCAAAATATAATAGTAGTATAGATATAGACTACTAAAGTGAGTATATATAACTAGATCTTTTCTATCCTTAAATAAGTCTTAATGAAAGTACCCTATACGACTTTGCTTCGTGCGAAGAGGATTCCTGCAACGATATTAACAGTAGTGGTAATAATAGTGAATATATATTTGCAAGTGAGTGATAGGTAGAGGATAATCGATAGAATTTATTTACCACATCCTATAAGATACGCCTCTACATATATATTCTATTTATATCTCGCCTGGATAATAATGGGCTCCAATATATAATAGAGAACAAGCATAATACTCTCTCCGTGAATATAAGATCTGCGATACATTGCTGTTTGCGAACCTATGGCAACCGTGAAGAGTCTCTGTCTGTGAGAGGAGCTCTGCATGTGAGGAATCTAAAAGAATAATTCAGGAAGTCGCGTGAATTATAGAGCAGTGAAGCATTTAAACGGACATGATTCATTCTGGCTCATCCCTTCTACGATTGCATAGCCCTAAGGATTAACTCTACGCTTTTCACCGGTGGTTGCTCAGGGCATATAGCTCCAGATAGAGGGCGAGGAGGAACAGCCGCAGGAACGCAACGCGTAATTTGTGTCGCGTATTCTTCGACTCCTCAATGGTTACGAAGGACGAGTTTTAGTCGGATTAAATAATCTCCTCCATTATCTGCCCAATAATGATTATGAGTTAAGAGTGATAGAACAGGCGCAGACACGCACTGTCTCTCTCCCTTCTCATCTAGTCCTGTCCGAAGTACAAACTAATTGGCTTTCCCATTGGTTCGTCCAGATATAATCGAAGCGGAAAAATCTTTCGCCAGTAAGTTACTATGAGAACATATGATAATTTGGTAAGTATATATAATTATTAATAGTATTATGAGTATAGATTCGCAAGAGGTGAAGTTAATATAAAATTTAATAGTGAAGTAACTATATTATTCAAAGCCTGAAGTATATGTGAGTAGATTATTTACCTCAGATGTAGGAGTCGGATATAAGTGAGTTATATACTATGTATTTTAAGAAGAGAAGGACTAGTGGTGTAAAATACATTTATATATTAGGTTACAAGTAAGTGTTCTAAAGAATTTGGTATAGGACGATCCGGTAATGTATAATATATATATATATAATATATATATCTATATATTGATATATAAATTATATATTATTATATATATACACTGTTCACAATAAAATATGTATAGAGCCAGGACTCACACCATGGAGATTTGATTTCAAGCCAGTGTGGCGCTTCTCTGTGGTCGTGTTGGGTCCTTGTACATGAACTGTTCACATAGTAATTATATGTGGGTGATTTCTTTTAATATATTTATAGTTGTATACCTGAAGATGTATTGAGAATGCTGGAATAATCTGAATTCGGTCTCTATACTCTCCTCCCCACTACGTATAATATCGGGTAATGAGAGGACTCACCAAACCATTCAGATAGTTATGTACATAATTTGAATAAATCCCCTTTATAAATTAGAAGGTACCTCAGTATATATTGTAGATATTAGAGATAGAATATATATCAACAGTCGTGAGGATAAGTAAGGAAGTTTAATCTATAATAAGGCTAGTGTGAGTATGAAAGTCTGTATCTGTATTTAGATATTATACAAGCACAAGATTATTTTCGCATTGAAAAGTCACAAGATTAATATTAGTGGTTGATCCGTCTAAAGATATAAGAAAGAAGTAATATTATGATATATGTAGAGCACAGCAATTATCGAAAGTTAGTTTAGGGAGGTAGAACATATCAATGTGTCACTCTCATAGCAGCAGCATGTCTACTTACGGGGAGAACAAACTAAATTAATATAAAAGTATACCGAGTGTATATCAGTTAAATAAGAAAAGAGTTAAAAAATTACCATACAAACTCTCATTCAGAACGGAAAAATAATTATAATGACTCAAAGTGACCTATCAGTTGTGATATTATAATACAGAAGTGTGTGATGCTTGTTGTCTACTTCTACTATGAACGCAAATACTGGAGGTCTCAGTACAAAAGCTAATAAAGATTAGGAGGTTTAGAGTTATATGAAGTGAATATATAGAGGTGTAGTATATTCTACACGGATGTGCTAAAAATATATATATATATTATATAAATAATAATAGTATATATAATATAAAGTGTAGAACAGGTTAGTGACATATATATTATACTACTATATATATAAATATAATTAGTTATAGTAATATCTATATATATATATATTATATTATATAATATTATATATATATATATATAAATATATATATATATATTATATATAATATATAATATGTGTGTGTGTGTTGTGTGTGTGTGTGTGTGTATTGTGTAGTGTGTGGTGTATATGGTATTTCATGTGTATTTGAGCTCAAAAAGTATACACGGATGATTAACAATATAAATTAATTAACACCGTTAATAGATACAAATGAACCACTCAATAATAATAGAATAAAGAGACTACAGAATATTGAGAGTCGAAAATTAATAAGGCCGACAGTTAGGAATAAGATAAGAATAAGAAGAAAAGAATAAGAATAAGAAATAATAATATAAGTTAATAATAATAATAATATATTAATAATACATATACATAATAATAATGATATGATATGAAGATGATAATGGAATAATGCTTAATGATAATCTGATTACCGACTCATCATACATACGTAGCAATACATACATGTACATGATAATGATAATGATAACTGAGACAAATCAAAATAAATGAGACTCAATCATAGTGACAGAATTACAAACTCAGAAATCTCTCAAATGAATAACCTTCAATAAAATAAAAGTAATAGAAAATACAGATAATAATTAATGTTACTTTCTTCAAAACGTTCCCTTAAAAAGACAAAAACAGAAAATCCCTTCATCCAACTTAAAGGAATAAAATTCATTATATACTCAGCTACAGCAAAAGTGATGTAGCTTGATATACGTCTAACAAAAGCCAAACTATCTCTAAATTTTTATAAAAAAGATAGAATGGACATTAACTGATCTTTACCTAAGGTTTACGCTAAATCTCTTAATAGAGTCGTGAGGTGCTATACCTCCTCCAGAGGTCGGATTCTCGGATTCTAGTTACTTTTCCATTTCATAGTTTAGAAGAGAATACATAGTAATTCCCATCAATTGAGTACACTAATCCTCTCAGAGGATCTTCAAAAACTCGTGTCTCGAGCATCGCATCTTCTTACTGCTCTCTGTTAAAGAATATTTGGCACAACTCACAAAACATCAGAAAGAGACAAATAACATATCAGGCCAATTCAAAAAATTAATTGTGTCGCAACTAAAGGCTAAGTGTGAGCTAAAGATATTTGTTAAAATTGATAAATCCTACTATTAATATACTCGGAGGCAATGTTAAAGAAATATTCTTGAATACAGAATAAACGCTCAATAACATCTAATCACTTACGCTTATTTCATCATGAACCATCTCATATCCGCTTGATGGAGAATGTACACATTAAACCAAGATAAAAAAAAGAAACAAAATAAAACTCAGAGAAAATCATTCACCAACTCTTATTCAGAAAGCTAAATGAGATGAATATTCTCTACAGTATTTTGGTCTTAAACTTCAGGTTCGAGCTGATACAGCCTTGCCTTCCCTCTCTAATCGCCTTATTAAAGGACTTCAAATATCACACTCTTATCGTTAGAATGGACTACACATAACTAAAAAAGCTTCAAGATTCAAAATTTTAAAAACTGAGGAGGCTATACTAGGAAGAGTTATAAGGTTTATTTAATTTATGAACATTTGATTTTTTTTTTTTTATACTTGACGTCAAGGCCTGGTTGATAAAGGATTTAATCTGGTTTGTTTTATTTTTTCTAAGGGACCTATTATTAGAAAAATTTATGTATGAATATTAATCTTTAATATTTGAAAGACGAATTAATTTTCTTGATTTGTTGTTTTTGACTCCCTTTTAAGATTATACTATAGTTGCTTTAAATTAATATATACATATAATAATTTAATTAAAATAATTAAATTTATAATAAGAATCCAAACATAATTCTATAGTATCTATAATAATACTACTATCAATAATAGACAAATTACAAATATATAACATATATTTAAAATAATAATTAATTGAGTTTATCAAATATATGTATGAAATAAAAATATATTAATTAATAGAACTAATAAGATATATTCTCTAAAGTCAATTAAATAATATATCTCTTAATATTTTGTTTATCTATAGTACTGTATAATATCAAATTGTTACTCACAAATGTTAGTCTCAAGTCAGTTTTTTGACTAATAACTACGCCTATCTCATAATGATGAACTAATTCTTCTTCAGACAATAAAATAATAAATAATAAAATAAAACGCGTGATATTACGAGGCCTACTTATATAAGTAAATAATCTCTTATCTCTATTTTTTAATTTTTTCTAATGTAATTTATTTATAATTATAAATTTATAATTTATTCACTCAATTTAGTTAAAAATTATATTTTATTAATTAATATCTGTACGTTATTTATTATATTATATTGTTTAGTTTATACATCTCAAGCTCTCAGTAAAATATTGTATGACAATTATCCTCGTTCTATAATTTTATATTTCCATTATACTCTTCATTATTATGTATTTTATATTCAATAAATTTAAATATTATTATATTTGTAGGTATGCACTTTTAACATTATATATGTTGCTTATAAGTCATATAAGTTAGGACAGGTTACCTGAAGATAAAGAAACAAATAGAAATAAAAATAATAACAGTGTTTTTCCTAGTTTGTAATTGGGATCTAATTTTATATCGCCAGTCTCAATCAAGTTTTTCTTTTACTTTTTTAATTAATAATAAAGAGTTGTTAGATTTTTTTTTTAGTGTTTGTAAAGAATAATCGATAAAATATGGAATAAGTCAAGATTTAGAGATTAGTTTACTGTGGTTTGTAAAGTGCATATGGCTTACTAATTATCGGTCCATTTCGTGCAATTACGTAAAGTATACATTTTCATATATAAAATAGAAACAAGTTTTTAAATAATAGCTCTTTGGAGATAATTGCTGCTATCCTCTCTGAAAAATGCAATTTAAGGAGATGAGCTCCTTTGTGACCCGACGCATTTATACTTGCGTTTTGGGAATAAGTAATGCAAGTCGAATGAAGTGAGGGAAAGAGAAGAAAGTAGTTCGATAACGCTATAATTATTATCCAGTGGTATAAATATATTAATATGATAGAACGTGAGTAGCTATCTCAGGTTATAGTCTTAGGGTATTCGTGGAGCTTATCAAGTAGCGAGGTAATACATCGATGACTTATGTAAAGATGGGGTCATCACGAGCTTTGGGTAGGGATATATCGACTAACTCAGTAGATATTCTGAGATGAGGCTATATATATAATATAGTATATATATATTATACTAAGTGTCCATTGTAATATTGATAATATATTGGATTCATAATAGGCCAGTGTAATATAGGAAGATATAGTTAAAGAATTTATGCCATGAAAGAGAATTAGTATGCGTAGATTGTAAAAGAGGTTATCGTATGTAACCATGACAGGGAGCATCAAGACTATATCACACTCATATGACATGGAGACGGACCGACCGTCCCTTTATATAGACACAACAAAATAGCGATTGCATTTTCATTGGTGAGCATAGCAGAAAGTCGAGTTCTATGTAATGATCTGTAAGCTACTACTAGCACATTCAAACTCACTTATTAGACATCTTGTTTAGCGAAAGAGACACAATTATGCAATAGATCATTCATTAATATAAGGTCGCATTCGAACAAAAGATAAGTTGGAAAATCTCCTTAGCCACTCACAATAAAACTAATATTTACTCTACAACTAAAAGAACACTCTAGAGAACCAAGTTAATTTAACTATCGTCTGCCAAGAGGACAAACGCTCTCTGTCTCGAAACTCCGCAGTTTTACGCAGAGCACACCGAGTTACGTGTGAAGACAGACTGCTAAAAGTATTCTTGTCTATCAAAATATAGTTTAGTAGATTTCCGTCCTTCTATTATTATTGTTACTGACCATACTTAGAAAATTAAACTAAATAATACGCTCTAAAGTCAGAGAACATTTATCACAACTAAAAGATGTAAGAAAATGACATTTGTCTATAAAAAAAGAAAAAAAAACAACTCTAATGAAACTAGAAATTCGATTATATGATTCATTCATGGTAGGGATTTTCTGGATACAATAGAACCACTTTCAAAATTGAACAGCGCAAGTAAGGTTGAATTGAAGTTATTTTTAAAGATGCTTTTCATACGGCGTCATAAGAGCGTGTGTCGCCAGGAAGCAATTTAAGTAGGAGATTAAGTACATAAGATGAGAATATCAATTGTATAGACCGTCGTCTGTAAAAGGTGTGACAAATATATATAGGAGAACGAAAGAAGCGTACAATGTGAAACATTAAGAATAGTGTGACGAAGCGCTCCTGGTTGGAACCGCTGCTCAGCTTGTATTAGCGATACGATAATGTGTGAGTAGTATGGACGAGTTGCGTGAAGCGGTGTCTTTAAGCGATAAGGAAATCGACGCTGCGCTGTGATGTATCTGTAAAGCCTTTGTTTCTTATACTGCTTAGACTTAATGGTTTCAAACGTGATGTAAATAGAACCTATATATATATATATAGAAGGGGTTTGTTATATGTCTAGCTACACAAGGAAAAGATTCTCACAGACAAGCTCCACAAGTGACAGTGAGTACTAAATTAGAATAATTAAATAATAATATAATAATATAATAAAATAATATATAATAATAATATAATTAATAATTAATATAATAATATAATTTAATAATTAATATATTTATAATTAATAAATTAAAATATACTATATAATAATTAAATATAATAATATTATTATATACAGAAGAGATAATAGAACTCTACTTAGTTAAACATTACCTTATAAGGTAAAGTCCTAATCTTACTCATTCGCTATAGTTAAAAGAGTTTAGATTGATTTCAAATGTTAAAGTTAAAGTTTCACACTTCCATGAATACACTTGAATAATAGCCGATATATATAGGTATATATATATATATATATAATATATTATTATATATTAGATATTAATATAATATTAATAATATATTATATTATAATATAATATTATATATATATATATATATATTATATATTATATATATTATATATTTATTTATATATATATATAATAATATTATATATATTATATATCTATATATATATATATTCAATATATAATTACTATAAGATATATTAATTCAATCATATTTATATAATATTAAATATATATATAAATAAATATATATAATTTAAAAATATTAAATATATTAATAATATTAAATATAATTAATATATAAATAGTATATATTATATATATATATATAATTATAACTATATTAGTAAAATATATATATATATATATATCTCATATAAATAATTTTATAGTGCTTATATCTAATATATCATACTAAGGAAAATGGGATAATAATTTTTTGATATAAACAAGTATCTAAAATATAATATTAGCAAAGCTAAAGATAAATTAATAATAATTATGAATAAAATTATTATATCTTTAATACCATATGATAATAGCTCAGTAAATCTTTCCATACCATTAGTTAAATATTTATAATAGACTATAATAACAATATACAAAAATTTGGCGCGAAATCTCTTCTTTGTTTTAAAGTATATTGTGATTATAAATTTTATTACTAAGTATTACCTACTCTCATATAAGATAGAGAGCGTAAGTTATTTTGATTGTATCCGCTGGAAATATATGGGCACAATTTGCGCAGGACAATGATACTCGCTATACATCCTGGTATTTATCCTAGATCCACTTACGCAAAGATTGTGATATTATAGTTTGGAGCCCAGATTTGAATGCGATTTTATATTTAAGATCTCTGAAGACAATATTTTCAAATATTGCATTATAGATCATTACGACTTTTTTAGTGGAGATCAAGTGTATTAAGGATTTTGTGGGAAAAATGATTTAGTTGAAAAAAAGAACGACCAGAATGTATTTAAAAAAGGTGAGAAGAGATTAACATTCAGATTGTTATACCAAACGCTAGTCGCAGATATGATTTTCTTAACCTGGAGTTTTTGGATAAGTAGTCTAAATAATATCATATAGGAGGAGGAAAATTAAGATATGATTACTATAGGTATTGATGAAGTATGATAATAAAAATAATTTAGATATAAAATAGATGAATAATATTATAATTCAAATATATACACATACACATAAATATATGTCCAATAATATATATGAATAGATAAAATAAACAACGTATAACTTATATAGTAGTGATTAAACGGTTAAAGATATTATCAATATAATATCAATACTATAATACGTTAAAACATATAATAATATACATACACGAATTAGATAGTAAGTCGCTATATAAAGAACAATAGAAACTATATAGGTATATCATGTAAAAATGCGTAGGATGATAAATAAAAAGAATATATACTATATAGATAACTCGATATTTATACAAAGTAGTCTATACTCAGTATAGGTAAAAATAACATCTTAAGTTTTTATAGATAAATTTTATATATATACTAATATAGTTAAGGCATTGTTCCCAGAATGAAATCCTGCGGACGCCACATTCAA
Organism: Trachelipus rathkii; assembly: GCA_015478945.1. NCBI lineage: Eukaryota > Metazoa > Arthropoda > Malacostraca > Isopoda > Trachelipodidae > Trachelipus > Trachelipus rathkii. Next base: position 8,507 of record JABUQX010059742.1, on the reverse strand, counting down.
CAAATAAGATTAGAATGATGTATAAGTAGAGGGAAGATGATAACTATCATAAAATAATAGTGAGTGAATATGAGATTCCTTATAAAGCGTCCATATCAATGACTATCCTGAATTATACTCTAGCGAGTCGAAGGCGCCTCTCAATTTACGTATAAAGAAGAGGGGTTCAGTAAAAGAGCAGAAGAGCATATGATATGTTCTCATATAATATTTATTTATCTGATCCATTAACCATTAAAACGATAATATACATTGCCATTGAAATTAGCATATGCTACTACTTTCCGCGTAAAAGATATAAATGAACACCGAAGGCGATAGTTCGGTTATACTTAACTTTAAGTATTGTATACCGACTCCACAAAGAAAATGAACTTCGTTCCTTCACCACTTTTATGTTTCCCTGTCTAATGCTATTAGATTAGCCATTTCTTAGAAATAAACCCATAATTCGATAATAAAAGGCGAGGGAAAACATTTTACTCGATGTCAATGGTCAAAGGGCCTTGTGCATATATAATTTCTTAGACTGTACTGATAGTAACTGAAGCTTATCACAGCTTGATATGGTTCTCACTTAGTAGTCCTTTCCTGCTCGCTAAGATTAATTCCTCTAATGTCATTAGACTGGTGTCAGGGTGGCGTGATATATATCGACAAGGACATAAAAGTAAATTTACCAACAGTGTTAGTGATGAGTCCGGGCGAAACGTATAGAGGCTTCAATATTAATGGACATGACCCCAAAGTGATATTTGTTCTAACCCCACTCCGATACGCTATACATATCAAAACGTTGTATAAAATGTTGGTAGGATAATTAGTAATATAATGTCACAGGCTCCATGCTCGCCGTCTTTTAACTATGGCTCAAGAAGCATTCACTGAAACCTATCGCTAGCACCATGCCGATATGAGATTTGATTATAACGCGAAGTCCTGATACCCATTCTCAAGCAGAATGCATCGACCGGTGCACTGACTCGTTCTTTGACCACTCACGCTACGACGAGCTAGAACCCAGAAAGAAATTCGAGCTGAAATTGAAGGTAGTTCTGTCGTATCGAGGAAGCTCACTATGCTTCTGGACTAAAGAATAGAAGAGGCTCTCTGAAGTGAGACTCTGTGATTCCTCCGCATCTCGAACTACCCTCGGACCACAGCATACGAGGTCTCATATTAAATTTACGGCGGCTAGTTAAGGGTGCATCCCTGATTGCCGATAGGGTTATCTCGCGCTAGTGGTGGCCCATCAAGTGTGACAATTTTCTCCTTACTAGTTTCCGGGGGTTAATTATGATATAATGAAATGCAATTGAATTTAAACCTTGCAATCTAAGATTTTGTTAATTGTAAATACCCCCTAATGATTATTCTTCACCAATGCTAGGATTACGAAATTCCTGGCCCTAGCAGAATCGAGCGCTGCAATAGTGTTGGACCACTTACGCTACGACGAGACAAAGAGAAACCGAGAATACTACTTCTACGGTCCAAGAAGAGCATTACTACGGTCTTCTCCCGCTCGCACTCGACGTAGGGCCTAGTGGAGTGCAACACTCACTTGAAGACGGCTTCGCTCGTGCCACATCACGGGTATCCGCGCGTCGATGGAGAGAATCATTATAATACCGATTAAACGGGGTTATTAGTATACTCGCATGCTCGCAAATAATTTTAACCTTGCGAATCAAATTTGTAATTGTAAACCTCGCCCCCTTATCACAGATGTATAATGCTGCGTCACAAGAATCTCATTGCGACGTACGCTCAATCCTCGCTATAGTGGTCTCCGCTAGGGATTTCGTATCCTAGCTAGTGTATGAAAATCTGATCTGTAGCGCAGCATTGCGTGTGCATATTTCTAGATTAATACTAACAATTTGATAGTTGCGAATAGCGCTTTAAAAATTTCTCTCTTGCATTCAGATCAGTTATACATAATAACCCCGGTGTTTCATTCGGATCATTTATTTGTTCACCATGTCGCAGACGCTGCAAGCGCGGATACGTCTTGCTTTGGGCGCCTACGTTCCATGTGTCTCCGAGCGTGAGGTAACCGCTTCGAGTAGTGCTGTTCTTTGGACAGTGATGTCTGCATTCTCTCACGGTTTCTACTTATTCTGTCTCAGTTCGTGTCTAGAGCTAGAGCGCTGGTCAAAACACAGCGCATGACGCTGGCATTGTAGGCTTAGGGTATCCAGATTCGTATCGCTAGCAATGGTGAAATACATTAGGGGTACCGTTATACTCCGATCTGGCATGCTCTATATATTATTGAGCAAATTTTGATCTAAGCTCTCAGCAGAATATATAAATCACTATTGTATTGTGTCTGATCTGATACGTGTCATATCAGTGTTTAAGACACCACAGACTCTCGGAGTTCCGCCTGGTATATGGTAATGACTTTCGACCTTGTGCACTACTACACTTGCTGGCATTTCACGTCACACAATCGCCGTACGCGATACCACAGGGTACCCTGTTTGTGCCTCGCGCTACACTGATTTCGAGTGCTAGTGTGGGGTTGTATTTTTTGAGCGGTGCTCTTCTGACAGTCAGAGTATTCTCGGTTTCTCTTTTCTCTCGTCGTAGCCGTAGTGGATCAAACACATGCACGCCCATCTGCTAGGGGGTCCCAGGGGATTCGTATCCCAGCATGGTGAAAATTACATTAGGGGGTATTTACAAAAATATTGCTTCGTGAATATATTGTAATATCAATTAGGGCAAACATGAGAAGTATTTACGAATATAATACTAGCACACTACAAATATATTATATATATAGACTCACATCGGTAAATGGAATAATCTCTACGATGCACATAAGTGATTTTCTGCTTTAAGTTACTATTAACCCTGCTATGGTTATCTCACAGTCGACTCATGAGGAATTGTACATAAAATTTCTAATGTATTGTACTTCGAGTGATTTACACTAACCACACACTTTCAATTACCTCTACCATATCTCGCTAGTGATCCTCGTACGTTATAGTGATTTGTCCCATGTACTAGTCGCAAATATTACTTATATACAGGTATTTATATAGTATGGGTGTGTTATGGGTGATAACTGTTATCTCTTATCACGTAACAAACGCTTAACAGAGGCTTATAATCATAATATATAGATATATTGAGTATTATAATGTACTCTTATTTATCCACCATAAATTATTATACTATAATATAAGTATAACCTGTAATTTGAGGTGATATGAGTCCGTTTCATTACTGTTGACACTCATATAATATATATATAGTATATAATATATATATATATATATAATTTTATTATATATATATATTAATATATATTATTATATTAAAAATATATATTAGAATGCATATATATATATATATTTTAATATATATATATTATATTATATATACTATATTAATATAATATATATATATTATATATATATATATATATATATATAAGATATATATATAATATAAATATTAATATAATTTAATCAAATATATAATTATATTAATATAATACATTATACATATATAATATCTAATAGAGAATATATATATACATATATATATACATTAATATTTCAGTACAGATATATAATAATAATAAATAGCATATATAATATATTATAATATACATATATATATATATACATATAATTTAATCAATATATTATATATATATAATATATAATAATATATATATATTTACATACTATATATAGTACTATACATAATATATAGTATACTAGTGTATATATATACATATATAATATATTATATATACTATACTTTACTATACATGATATACATAATCAATATACCTATACATATCATGACTCATTAAACATATTAACTAATTATACTCATACTAATTAATATTATATACTATCAATACCATACATACTAATATCATACTCATATAAATATAATATCAATATATCAACTTACATACATACATACATACAATACATATACATATACATAACAATATATACTAATTAATATACATACTTATATAATAATATATATATTAATTATTAATATAATATATATTATTAATATAAATTTATTATATATATATTAATATATCTAATAATATATTTAATAATATGTATGTGATATAACTTATATATATATATATACTTAATATATATATATAAATATTATATATGATTATATATATATATATATATATAATATATATATAATAATACTATATATTAATATTTAAAATAATATATTATATATAATTACATACTACTAATAAGTCGAATTGGTTCAAATCATTTTGTTATTCTTTATAAAATTATATATAGCTTTCTTAGAGAAAGAAATTATGAATACGTACAGAGTATATAATTAGAAAAGACCAAAATAAACATAAATAATACTATAGTGTTTTATCCAAGAGAAATAAAAGTATTGGTCCTAATTTTATATTTATATAATAATACAATATATGCAATTTAAAAAAACAGAAAAGAGAAACAAAAGTAAAGACCACAAATTAAAAATAAGACTTATATCTAATTATTTTCAAATTATGGAATAATATTGATCACTCTCTAAATCTTTAAATTTTAACAGATTAAAATAATTGTTATACATTAACATTAATTTATATATATGTATATTATTAAATATTATATATACCAAGTACTCTATACCTGCGTTAAAAATTCTCCTGTTAATAATTTGAAGTTGTATATAATTTAAATCCGTAGGTAAGAAATTTATAATTATCCAATGATCGATATAACTTTAGGTTAATCATATGTGTATATCGATATCTTAATAACATCTTTAAGTAATTAGACCTACTATTTATTGTCGGTTAGTCCTATATTAGAGTAGCATAATATAATAGAGTTGAGGTGACATAAAACAAAATACCGTGTTGCTTATATTGGTTAGTTATCATAAAAGTGGTATACATAGAATAAAGTAAGTGCCAATATTATCTAAAATAACTCTGCATCAACCTAACTAGGGAATATTTCATTATATAGTTCCTATAAATATATAGTATATGCTGAATCCTAATAGCTACATAATAGTTGATAAATAATATATTATAATATAGAGGACTAGGTACCAACACGCGAATAGTGCATGTTTGATAATATCGAGGAAATGATAAACCTATAGAAAAGGTATATATTATAGTCACAATCTGTGATTACGTTAGAGTTTGATAATACGACGTAGTAGTTGTTCAAAGCTGATAAATGACGTATTGAAAGTAAATATCCTATATTATTCTGATATATAATACTCAAAATATCATGTCAACTTGATAATTAGCATATATATTATCATACTCATAGATATCTCATAATATATGGCCTATAATCGGCAGAGAGAACTCATAAAGGTGAAGGATACAAAGGATCGCATATATCCTCTGGATCATTATATTTACATCTTATATATATAATATATATATTGACCTAAAAGGAATTATGATGTAGGTAGTGAAAAGTCCTAACGTCGTTTCTCTGTATTACGAGACAAGTAAAATAAATCTCTATCTTTACTAGTATAAACGAAATAAAATTTATCATTTAAATAGGCGTATGTAAAGCTATAAATTTAATTAACGTTTTTAGGGTAGTATGCTTATACTACTTTACATCAAATGAGGTGTAAGTACTATCTAATTACCATCTATATATATATTAATATTACGTTGTCTCTCATAAAATATATACTATTGAGCTTATCTGATGTTGTAGTTGATATGGTAGTTGTGAAAGTGAGTTACTATATGTATAAGGTTCTTTCATACAATGAATATTTACCATTTATATTAGTACAAGAAGGGTACTGTTATAATACGTACCTGGTAGTCCAGTATATTATATATATGTAATCGACATACTAATACCTCATACGAAGTCAGAAATGTGTTTGTTAAATAAAACTCAACTGATAACGTCAGATCCACTTAACATCCATAAATTTCAAAAATGAACCCAATAGGGATCAATGTTCTCAAACTCAATTTTTCTTATTAATAGTATGAGTGATATTGGCTAGTCTTGGAATGTCCCCTCAACTCATTGCTGTCCATTAAGATATATTGAAATGAGGTATACTCATAGTTTTAAGAAGGGTACTGATCGGTTACTATCAAGGACGACACATAAACATTTAATATGGTTCTTTAAATGATTAAGCTCTCTGTACGGTATAAGTAATATATCGACGGCATACGAAAACTTTCCGATGCGAATGATATTGTCGGGTATAGTTTGCATACAATATGCTCGATAGTTAAGACTGGCACAACAGACTTCAAGCTATATATGTTAATATAGACTCAATATAAGGAGTACACTTATTGATAATGACTATTTATATGTATATTTTATAGTTATTATTTTATTTATATCTTAATATTTACCCAAAATTTATTAAAATAATATCGTATAAAATAATATATCTTGAAATACGTCAAATAGTCGAGTGATTCTTATTTTTTTCTAATTGAGATATACACTTTAGTTAATTGGGAGTATTTGTAGTTAATATATATTATATATAATATATTAATTCATATAATACCAGTAATATATATATATATAATATCTATATTATTAATAAATCAATTACATAGTACTATTTAAAAAATCTAACGAACAGGTAATAGATTACAAAATAATGTGATAAATACACTAAATATTAATATACATATAGATAAATATAATATAATATAAGATATATTTTAATTGATAAATAAATATATATAAACTATAGATATAAATACATAAATGTATAATATAGTTCTATTTAATGTAACATCATACTATATTAATTAACTGAGTAGGTGTGCAAAATTGAAATTATTTCCCAGCTACACTTTTGAATAAGACTAATAAGTAATAAAAGTACTATAAATTTATAAGCTCCGACGATACAATTTATTTTTTTTAATACTCTACCTTGTTGGTTCATTTTAGATATATGATATATTATTCATGTTACCGCTCAAACGGTAACTCAAAATATCTTTTAAATATACATGATAATGTGGTAAATGCGGTAAGTAACATCTTACCTTACGTGACACTCATATAATACAAGGTTACGTTAAATGTTATTCGGATAATGAATATCTTTCTTAAAGTAATCTAGTTATAGGCACGTATGGTGATATGTGCAGCAAAGATTGCACTGCAATAAAAGCAAGCTTTTCATTACACAAACTATCAAGTCATCGACAGAAGTTCTTTCTGGCTTCAATTTCTGAGAGCTCATTTAAGAGAGAGAGAAGAGTTACAAAGAAATGTCTCAAGAGGCGAAATGGACTGATCGTGAATGGTAAGCCATAGTAATGAAAAGTGCGACAGCAAAGATTAGAATTGACGAGGAACAAAATATAAAAAAAAAATGAACCCTACTTTGCCTGAGATGAAGAATTCGGTGATCGAAATCTCGCGATCCAAAATTTCGGAACGCGATACAGTCATAAAGTGATCAATCACCATCATCCAACGGATTGGGATTTGAAAGAGAATCGGACAAGGAAGAAAATCCTACACGAAATCTTAATTGAAGTTTGCGGATTGAAGATGTATCAAGATATTTGCGGCTTAAAATTTATGTCGGAGATTGGGCGAATGGTATATTGAAAATCTTGGATCTGGAAAACGAGCGAGAGAAAATACTCATTACCGTATTAAATGTGTAATACTTCATTCAACACCGATTAATAATTTAAAAATAACTAATACCTAAGTAACAATTATTTTCACACCAGACATACTCATCACAGGCACACCGACACAACGCACACGAGACACGCCAACACACACAGACGACCACAACAACACACAATAACAATACTCACAAAAACAACTAGCACACACTAACACACACATACACACACACACACAGTTAAAACAGTAAAGCTGAAAGACAGACACACACGGCACAAAAGCAACACACACACGACACACGACACAACTCAAACACAAACTCACGTAACACACACAGACACAGCAACAAACTAGAAGCAGACACACACACACGATAAAGAACCGAGTACACACACCACCACTCGTAACAGTAAACAGACACACACGATATTACAGACACGGCACCTATCACAGACGGAGACACACAGACAGCACATAAGATAGAGCACCTAGAGACACAACACACACAACACCATATCAGACACGACACAACACACACACAACCACAGCGATACGAATCTGACACACACACACATTCCTCACAACAACACAGACACAGATTTCACTCACATACCACACAAACACTACTACACACAACAACACCACAACACACAAACACACACACCACACAGCAATCCACACATCGGCACATCATACGCACACCAGCACCAGCGCAACTTCTCACTCTATAACTTCTATAATCCGTATCGCTTTATACACACACACACACCAACACACACACACCGCAAACACACACCACATCTAAAACCTAGACTACTAATTGACCCTGCCACTTATCGCATTCTCTCT